>PYHX02000495.1:85431165-85485837 GCA_004302925.2 Cochliomyia hominivorax | reverse complement strand
ATTATTTTAACTAATTATGGTTTAACTTTTGAAAGCAAAAAGCCAAGAAACTAAAAACATCTTAAGCCACAGGTATTTTAGGCTAAAATAAAACATGAGCAGCCAAACCGCCTAACATTATGCCATAGAAATTAGTTAGTTGATTAATTTGAAAATGCACTTATGTTTTATTCAAAAAATCTCTAGATGGTAATTTAATTCTAAAACAATCATAATTATTAAATATTTTATAACTAAAATTAAGAAGTCTTAGTGTGTCTGGAAGTGTATTTAAATCATGTAGTAGTATGTGTTAATGGCATTCATAGCAAGTAAAACGTTTTCAAAATTTATATTGAATTATTTTTTGCAGGCAAAATAAAACTGCCTGTAGGAAATTAAAGATTCAGACTAATTGAAAACTCTAGATCAGTTTCCAGATCCAATTCTGGATCAGAGTGTAGCTCAAGTTCTGTATCAGATTGAAGCTCTTAGGCCAGATTTTAGTTCAGTATATAAATCGGAAACTTGTTCAGATTTTAGAACAGATTCTAGTTCAGAATACTGAATCTAGTTCAGGTTCCAGATCCAGTTCTGGATCAGATTATAGATCAAGTTCTGTATCAGATTGAAGATAAGATTCTAGATCAAATTCTACCTTCGAATAAGGACCAGATATAAGGCCAGATTTTAGTTCAGTACATAAATCGGAAACTTGTTCAGATTTTAAGAGCAGATTCTAGTTTAGAATAGTGATCTAGTTCAGGTCCCAGATTCAGTTCTGTATCAGATTCAAGTTAAGATTCATGATCAGATTCTACTTACCAATAAAGACCAGATATTAGGCTCTGCATATAGTTTTCATTCTAATTCAGATTCTGGTTCAGATACAAGTAAGAAGTTATAGTTGATCAAGCACAACTCTTTAATAACCTACACTATATTGTTGCTTATAAGTAGTAGCTACCACCCTCGTATAAAGGTAAATTTTAATTTATGCTTAAGTGTACAGTATATTACACATACATACATCATATTATACATCATACATTATGTATCCACGTGGGATTAATGAGTTCTAAAAGGATTTTTTGTGTAGGCGTTACATGGGAGCTAGAAGAAATTATAAATTGACCCTCGTAAAAATTCGCATATCGACTTTTGCATATATTTGTCTTGATTTGACTTATTCTTACTGCAGTTCCAACGTATATGTGAGATTTATGACTTTTAAAGTGATGTTTGGATGGGGGGGGGGGGGGTTGTATGGTGAAATAATGGACCAAACCTCGTATAATTTGGCCTATCAATTTAGAATATCATAAACCCAGTTTGTGTTAAATTTCATTAAAATTGCAGTTTTTTGTAACTTTAAATCCCCATTCCGGGCGTAACATTTGTATGGGGGCTGGATGAAATAATGGAACCATCATTACCAATTTCAATAACCTAAAATAATGACACATGTCAAATTTCATAATTCATAATTTGTTCACAAGGTTTCAGGCACGAACATCGTTAAATCTATTCAAAAAGTGATCTTGAGTCGAACGTTATACTCAAAAGTTTACCATCTGTGGTGATGTAGGGTATAACTAGTTTAGTTTATGCTACCAATACCAGTTCTATATAGATTTTGGACTAGAATTCTTGCTTTGATTCCAGTTACAATTTTAGCTAAAAAACAGTTCTGATTTTAGTTCAGTTTTAGTTTTGTTCCAGCTTATTTCCAGTTCAGATTCTAGTTCGGATTCTAGTTCAGATTCAAGTTTAGATTTCTGTTCAGATTCTAGTTGAAATTCTACTTAAGATTCTGGTTCTGAATCTAATTCAGATTCTAGTTCCAATTCTAATACAGATTCTAATTCATAATCTGGTTCAAATTCTAGTCTAGAATCTAGTTCATTTTCTCTTTCAGATTCATGTTCAGATTCTAGTTCACAATTTAGTTCAGGTTCGAGTTGAGGTTCTATTTGAGATTTCACTTCAGATTCTTGTTCAAATTCTACTTGAGATTCTAGTTGTGAATCTAATTTCGATTCTAATCCGAAATCTAGTTCAGAATCTAATTCAGAATCTAGATCAGATTCTAATTCGGATTCTAGTTCAATTGTAGTTCAGATTTTAGTTTAGATTTCAATCTATATTTTTGTTCAGTTTCTAGTCTAGACTTTTCAGTTCTGTTTTTAGTTCAATTTGATTCCAGATCGAAATCTTTCTCATATTTTAGATTCTAGATTCTAGTTTAGGTTATAGAGTCTTGACTATAAATTGCTATATTTCTGGACTATTAAGTAGACTGCACCATAAACTACTCTATAGTTTGAACCATAAACTAGTCTATAGTCTGGGGCTTTAACAAGTCCATAGTCTGCACTGTAAAGTAGTCCATAGTCTTAATCATAAACTAATCTATATTCCCTTCTATAAAGTAGTCTATAGTTTAGACTATAAAGTAGTCTATAGTTTGGACTATAAAGTAGTCTATAGTCTGGACTATTAACTGGTCTGCAGTCTGGTCTTTAAACTAGAACTTGTCTGTACTGTTGGTTATAAATTAGTTTATTAGGACTATAAACTAGTTTATAGTCTAGATTATAAATAAATCTATAGTCTGCTCTAAAAACTGGATTACTCTACAGTCTAGACTATAAACTATTCTATAGTTATTTATAGACTAGACTATTAATTTGTCTATAGTCTGAACTATAATAAGCAGTGTGTAATATGGACATGAATATATAGTTTGGGCTATAAACTGATCTTTAAATTTGACTATGAACTTCTCTATAGTCTGAACTATAAACTAGTCAGTAGTCTGGATTATGAACTAGTCTTTAGAATGGACTATATACCAGTCTATAGATTATTATATAATCTGAATTATAGAGTCAGTAGTGTCAGTATTTCCTAACAGGTTTTGATTGTGTCTGAAGTAGAATTTTCATAAATCTTCAACTGTTCAACTGAGTACAACAAGAAAAAAGTCATAAAATTTTTACTTTTCAAAAGACGCATTTGGAATTTCATTATGACTCGTGTTTTTTTTTATTTCCATTTTTATTTCTTCGAGTAAAAATTCGTTTATTTTCTTCCCATAAAATCTTCAAATTAAATCAATTTTCTTAAGCGGGAAATACGAGATGATGCAGCATATGTTTTAATAAATTTAAATATGAACGAGTGTTTCACTGTCTGTATGTATGTTTGTTTGTCTGTTTGTCTGTGTGAGTGTCTATAAATTTTCAATTTTCATGTTTCCAGTGAAGGCGATAAATCTCTCAAGTAAAATAAAAGTTATGAAAATCTTCCAACTTAAAAACAAATAAACGTTAAAGCAGTTGAGAGTTTTAGAACTTGAGCGGGGGAGTAGAATGTTGTTTTTGGCTTAAATGACATTTAAACAAATTATTAGCAGGAGGAGCATTTCAAGGAGACTTATTAACATTTAGAAAACATAAAATTATTACCTTTTTTCGAGCTTTAGACTTAAAGTTTCTAGCAGCTGCTGTTAGAAAAGTTTCGAGAGATTATTTGTTGTGGTGATTTTTTTGTTGTTGTTTTTTTTGGAAAGAAAATAACCCATATTTTTTTTTTTTTTTGGGCCAATTAAGAAAGTTTTAACATGACAAAACCATTTACCATTTTAGCCATATTTTATTATTATTTAAAATCTCTTTTTACAATTCAGTTCTATAGAATATTTGTTCGACATAATATTGTTTCTCGTTATTTCAGCACAAAATTATAGCAAGTAAGAATGGCATATTCGGCTAAGACGAATTTTCAATACCCTCCAACACAAATGCATGTGAAGTACATAAGTTATGTTTAGCACACACAAACACTCACAAACGTCTAAAATATATAAAAGTTTCACGTAAATATAACGCATTTTTTGGCGATTTATAATTGACAATTTCACGGAAGTCCTTCTCTTGAATTTAGAGGTTGCCTCAGATATCGGTCTATATGTTTTAATATACTGAACCGACTTTGCTGGTTTTTGATAGGAAGTTTTTCGGGACTAAAACAAATACTCAGGCCTAATTTCGTTCAATTATTGTGGATTGTGTGGTGGACAGACGGACAGACTTACATAGCTAAATCGACTCAGATTTGTTCTTAAAATATATATACTAAAATAAATCCTCCTTAGCGTTACACCTGGAATAACAAAGTTTATATATCCTCTTCACCACGTGTAGTGGTGGAGGGTATAAATAAAAATCCTGCTGCTTTGCTTTCAATAGCATACTTTTTTGGTTATAATATTCTATTGTGTTGTTTGCTAGTTACCATTATTATTGTTGCATATTTTTTGGCTGTTAGACATGAAAAAATGTTATATATATACTCTCCTTTTAATGGAAACTATTTTAATTTGTAAATGCCATTTTTATAAATAATTCTCAAAAAAATTCAATAATTTGGGGGAGAAAGTAAAATAAATGTAATTCAGCTAAAGGAAGAATTTAAAGTTTTTAAGCAAATTTCTTTAAAAGGGATACTAAAAACCTAATTAAGCTAATAAAAAATCAAATTCAGCTATTTCAAATGGTATTCAGCTAGATGAAATTTAATAAAATTAAAGAAATACTTTATTCAGCTAGCAACAAATGGAATTCAGCTAAAGAACTACAATTTTTAAACAAAATTCTTGAAAAAAATTTAAAAAACCCTAACAAGGCCAGTAATAAGTATAACTAAAGTTTTTTAACAAAAATTCTAATTCAGCTAACAATAAATGTAATTCAGCTATTATAAAAGTTTATTCAGCTAACAAAATCAAAAAAATTTACACAAAATTCTTATAAAAATTAACAATGTGAAACAAAATTCCTTGAAAAACTTAATTCAGCTAACCGTTTATTTAATTCAGCTAAACAAATTTATGTTTTAAAATAATATCACTTAAGAATACATAATTCAGCCAATAATTAATACAATTCAGCTACAGAAACTCAACTTTTTTAACAAGTTACTTTATATTCAGTTAATAAAATTTATGTTTAAAAATAATATTACTTAAAAAGCTAAATAAAAACCTAATAAAAACTCCAATTGAGCTTCAAAAATTTAAGTTTTGAAACTAAACACTTTTAAAAATTAACAAAATACTTTATTCAGCTTATAAGAAATGCTATTTAGATATTATTAAATACTATTCAGTTACAAAAATTCAAATTTAAAAAAAAAACCTAATTCAGCTTATAGAATATTATATTCAGCTATTTTTAAATACAATTCAACTCAATAAATTATAATTTTTAAACAAAATTCTTTAGTAATATAATAAAAACTCAATTCAGCTAATTTTAAATCCAATCCAGCTAAAGTCAATCCGCTAATAATCAATAGAATTTAGCTAAAAATTTTACAAACAAAATTCTTAATGATATTAAAGAAAAATGTTCAAATGAATAACAAAGAATTTAATTCAGCTTAAGAAATTTTAATAAAAAAACTCATTTTTTTAAGAAAATAACAAAATCCTTAATTCAGGTCCTTAATAATCCATAAAAAACTAATTTAATGACATTTTAAAATCTATTTAGTTAAGCAAATTTTGTAAATATTAATTATTAAAAAATTTAGTAAAAATTTAAAAAAAAAAATGATTCAGTAAACATAAATAGCAATTCTGCTATATAATAAATTTTATATTTAATAAAAATTTTAATAAATTTTATAATTCAGCTAACAAAAATATAAATTAAATTATATTAGTAGCAGAAATTCCATGAAATATCAACAAAAACTTAATTCAATTAGCAATTCAGCTGAGTAATTTTTATGCAAAATTCAAGGGTTTTATAAAATGTAGTTAAAATATGAATCAAAATTTAATTCAGCAAACTTTAAGAGGGAAATTTTTGGTATTAAATAAAAATTTAAATAAATTTTATAAAATTTTGTTATTTAGCTAAATATCTATAAATAGATTTAATTAAAAATTAATAACTTTTAGAATTTTGACAAATAATAATTCAGCTTTCTTTAAATACTATTCAGCTAATATATTTACAATTCAGCTAGCTGAATTCTTAAAAAAAAAATTAAAGGATTCTATTTATTTCAGATAATAATTTTTCTTCAAAAACATTAATTATATTCAATTAAAACTTATTCAATTAAAACTAACTTCTAAATCTTATTCAACTAAAGATATTTACAATTCAGCTAAATTTTTTAAAAATAAATTTTTATGGATTTTATTTATTTCAGATAATATTTTTTTCTTAAAAAGCTGAATAGGATTTTAAATTAACTTTAAAATCCTATTCAGCTAAAGGTATTTACAATTCAGCTGAATTCTTAAAAATATAATTTTAAACGATTTTATTTTTAGGTATTTTTTTCTTAAAAAAACAATTTAGCTAACTTTAAGAACATCGTTAAGATGTTCAGAATTCAGCTAGCTGAATTATATAATAATTTTTTTATACTTTTCTATTAAATACAAATCTTTTTCTTGTAATTTTCAATTTTTTCTATTTATTTTTTTTACAAAATACAAAGATATTGATTGTTTTACACAAAACGACAATAATTTTATTATGTTTTCACATAAATGCGGTTATAAAAACACCAAAAATAATAACAAATTTGGTGTTTATAACAAAAGACGCCTTAAAATATACTATAAAAAAGAAACACCTCTAGCACACAGCAAAAACCAACAGAAAAACAAATATACAATTGAAAATTATAATGTTAAAATGTAAACTACAAAGAATTTTTTATTACATAAAAACATATACACACATGTTAACATGCATACAAAAAAACTCATAAGAAGTTTTTCTTTTCATTCCCTACACTCCCACTCTTTCTCTATCAAAACCCGTTATAAATAAATGTAAACAAAACAACTATATATGACAGAGATAAACAACCCAACAAAACCGTTATTGTATTCAAGTAAAAACAAAGAGTATGAGAGGGAATGTGAGAGAGTCTCATATATGAAAACATAAACAACTAAACAATAACAAAATATAACCGCAATTTTAATACACACACACATACACCTAAAATAACATCTCTATGGAATCGTCTTTGAGAAAACAACAACACATTTACACCACTTTTTAAACAAAAACCAACAATCAAACACACTCTCACCACCAAAATAAATGTTTACAATTGCTTGTTACCAGAAATATCATATCATATAAGTGTAAATAACAAAAAGTGAAGCATACTTTTTGGCAACAAAAAATTTTTTTTAAATTTTTAAGCAAAAAGTCATAAATTTATATATGTATTTCTTCTTTTTTTTCAAATCTCCAAAGCGATAATTCCAATAAAAAAAACTTCTCAAGTTATAGCAAATTTACCTATAAATTTTCTATAATAAACGCCTTCTTCTATGAGTACGCGAAAATTTCTGTTTGCTAAAATTCTGCCTCGGGAGTTAATAAAAAATAAAACTGTTTTCTATAGAATATCGATAAATTTGTTTGATATTTATTACTTTCTTTGGGTAATAAAGGTTGTTTTTTGTTTGTAGAAGGCAAATGGGAAAATATATGATTTTATTTTCTATTTCGAACAAAAAAAGAAACGAAATAAAATAACTGCGACAAATTTTCTTTACACATGTTTTTGTTTATTGTTATTGGCACAGGAAATTTATATGAAGAACTCAAGACGCCAAATAATAATTTGATTTTATTTATTTTTTTTACAAATTCTCGAGATAAAAATAATAAAAATTCTAATTTTAAGTCAAGATTTTAAAACGGTTGAATAAATAGGTCAATAAAAAATGTAAATAAAAGCTAGAAAATTGACTTGGGAATATAATAGACTATAGACTAGTATATATATTATTGGATAGACTACATTCTAGTCTAATCAATCGATTGGGAAATAGTGTGGCCAAGAGAATAATTATAATTCAGGTAATCTAACAGACAATAGTCTAGCCAATAGACTAGCCGATAGTCTAGCCAATAGACTAGCCGATAGTCTAGCCAATAGGCTAGCCGATAGTCTAGCCAACAGACTAGCCGATAGTCTAGCCAATAGACTAGCCGATAGTCTAGCCAATAGACTAGCCGATAGTCTAGCCAATAGACTAGCCGATAGTCTAGCCAATAGACTAGCCGATAGTCTAGCCGATAGTCTAGCCGATAGTCTAGCCGATAGTCTAGCCGATAGTCTAGCCAATAGACTAGCCGATAGTCTAGCCGATAGTCTAGCCAATAGACTAGCCGATAGTCTAGCCAATAGACTAGCCAATAGACTAGCCGATAGTCTAGCCTATAGACTAGCCAATAGACTAGCCGATAGTCTAGCCGATAGTCTAGCCAATAGACTAGTCGATAGTCTAGCCAATAGACTACACAATAAACTAGCCAGTTGACATAGCAATAGTGTAGCCAACAGGAAGACAAAAGTCCAGGCAACAGATTAGACTTTAGTCTAGCGAATACACTAGACTTTAGTTAGCCAATGGACTTAGGTTGTTGTTGTGGAACGAGATGTACAATAGATTTTTGGAATTGGATAAACAAACGAAATAGGACGAACGGAATAGGATAGAACGATGGACGTATAGATTAATATCGGAAATAAAAATGTAGATAGAACGTGGTTATGGGAAGATGAACTATCACTATCAGGTCACGAAGAATACAAAAGCTATCTGTATAGCATAGGATATGATGAGTCTCCAAACATGTCCAATATGTTTGGAAGTGGAGGATGCTCACCATGTCGTATTAAGATGCCCCAAATTTAGAAACTTTGGACGTGAACTGGTCTGTAAAACTCTAACGAGTTTTGATGCGGATAACATGATAAGAGTGATGATGAGAAATAGGACAATTGAGGTAGACTACAGGATAGCGAATAAATTAGATTATAGTCTAGTGAGAAGACTAGACTAAATGTTAGCGTATAGACTAATCCAGATTAGATAAATACCAGTTTGTATTTATCTGATCAACTTTTGAAGGTTTTTAAAAAATTTATTGCATATTTTCAGTTGCTTTATGTTATGATAAAAGCAAAGCATACTTTAAGGATTTTTAATGGAATAATTCATTTTTTTATTTCTTCTTTTTTAACCATTTTTCTTCTTAAGCACTTAAAAAAAATCCTTTCAAATAAACATTAATTATTTCTGAAACGTATTAATTTTCTTAACTTCTAATAAAAATATATACGATTTAAGGCTACCGAAAAATAGGGTTAAGTTGAAGTAAGCAAAATGAAATGGTAATAAATTTTTAAAGGATTTTTATGAACACACTTTTTACACATCTTAAGCGGAAATAAGAAAAAAAGAACGTTTTAAAAAAGTTAAGAAATATTAATGTTTGAAAATATGTGTGAAAAATAATAAACACATGATTTAAAGAAAGAATGATGGCAGAATGGAAGATTTATTAAAAAAGGGGTGGATTTGGAGAATGAAAAAAAAAATTGAAGATTTAAAGGTGAGATTTTTTTTCGAAAACATCTACACACAAAGTTAAATTTAAAAAGTGGTGACTGGTATGGGATTTAAAGGATTTTTAGAACGAGTGAATATATGTATATGTATTTGAGTGTATGTGTGTTTAGGTAACCATATGTAAATTGTGATAAATTTTAAAACATTATTTACTTTTTAACATTTTTTCTTTATTTATTTTTACACATATTTTTTCCCAGTTCTTCTCATTTGACTGTTGCTAAGGTGTTTTAGAGATTTGTGCAACATGTTGCATTATTTCATATAATAAATTAGTTTTGTTACAGCAAATAAAATAAGAAAATTACTTAAAAGACTCGTATTCAATATGTTCAATAAATTTTGAAATTTCGAAAAAGAAAAAAACTTTAGAGACAAATTACTAACACACTTTTGCTGTTTTCCAAAAATAAATCGATTTTAAAAGAAATATTTTGCTAAAAGAAAAATATTTGAATGAAATTCAGAAAATGTGAGAAATATTTTACAAAAATATAAATTTTAAATCCTTAAAATAGGCTTTACATTTGTAGCAAAATAAGTTGCCTAAAGGTATACTAAGGTTTTTGACATTATTTTAAACTTTAGAAAATCAATATTTGGAAGGAATTTAAAGGATAATTAAGTGATAAAACTGGATAATAGTCTAGCCTTTTGATTAGACAAAGTTCTAGCGAGTACATTAGCCAATAGTCTAGCAAGTAGACTAGAAAATAGTCTAACTAACAGACTAGATAATAGTTTACACACTGGATTAAAGACTGGATTATAGACTGGATTAAAGACTGGATTATAGACTGGATAATAGACTGGATAATAGACTGGATAATACACTGAATAATAGACTGGATAATTGACTGGAGAATAGACTGGATAATAGACTGGATAATAGACTGGATAATAGACTGGATTATAGACTGTATTATAGACTGGATATTAGACTGGATATTAGACTGGATATTAGACTGGATTATAGACTGGATTATAGACTGGATAATAGACTGGATTATAGTCTGGATAATAGACTGGATTATAGACTGGATAATAGACTGGATTATAGAATGGATTATAGACTGGATAATAGACTTGATAATAGACTGGATAATAAACTGAATAATAAACTGTATAATAGACTGTATAATAGGCTGGATAATAGACTGGATTATAGACTGGATAGTAGACTGGATTATAGACTTGATTATAGACTGGATTATAGACTGGATTATAGACTGGATAATAGACTGGATTATAGACTGGATAATAGACTGGATTATAGACTGGATAATAGATTGGATTAAAGACTGGATAATAGACTGGATTATAGACTGGATAATAGACTGAACTATAGACTGGATTATAGACTGGATTATAGACTGGATTGTAGACTGGATAATAGACTGGATAATAGACTGGATTATAGACTGGATTATAGACTGGATAATAGACTGGATTATAGACTGAATAATAGACTGGATTATAGACTTATAATAGATTGGATTGTAGACTGGATAATAGACTGGATTATAGACTGGATAATAGACTGAATAATATACTGGATTATAGACTGGATAATAGACTGCATAATAGACTGGATAATACTTTAAATAATCTTCTGGCCGGCAATAGTCTAGAATATAGACTAGATAATTGAGTGGACAATAATGTACCTAATAGAACAGGCAATTGTTTAGATAGTAGACTAGATAATAGTCTAGATAATAGTTAATAGTCAAGTCTATTAAACAGAAAAGACAATAGTCTAATTAATAAACTAGTTTAGACAAAAGACTAGAACAGACAATACACTATACTATAGTCTAGCAAATAGTCTAGAAAATAGTCTAGTTGACAGTCTAGCAAATAGAAACTAGTCCAGTTGTTAGTCTAGTCAATAGCCTTGTAAACAATCTAGCCAATAGTCTAGATTAGACAATAGTCTAGGCAACATTTAAAACAATAGACTAAGCAAAAGACTATACACTAGTCTAACCAGTAGACTTAAAACTAGTCTATCCATTAGAAAGGAAATTTTGACAACCAGTAGACTGGATAATAACTATTAAACTAGTCAGTTATATGCTTTAATCTTTAAGTTAATACGTCCTCAAATTATATTTTACTTTATTTTATTTTATTTAATTTTTAATAGCGATTTGTTATGCTTTAAGCATGAAAAAATTTACCAAATTATTCAAAGAAATTCCATTAGTGATCCACACTATTAAGTTGTAATCAAATAGAACGCCTCAAAGTATTCTTTATTTCCTATAATTATTTTTAAATACTTAATGGAACAGAGAAGTGGTCAGAATGTTTCTTCTGCAATTGAATGATGTTATTGGTGTACAAAATTAGTTTATAAGTTAATAAGTCCCCTAAATGTATACTTTACTTTTTAATAACATTTTTTAATTCTTTTCCAGTGTTAAAATAATTTCAAACTTTAAAGAATGTTGTTCTCTTATAAATAATTTTATTAATGCAATGAAAAATATGCTTTAAATCTATTACTCAATAAAAAAAACACCTACAGGTATACTAAACAATAGTTTCTTTATTTTAGTTTTAATTTCATTAGGCAACCATTAAAATCATAATAACATTACCGCCATCATCATCACCATAACCATTACTGTCATAAATTTTGAGTACAATAAAGAAAAAACGACGTAAATTAAATAAAAACTGACAACAATGACAATTTCACTTTTACTTTTACAAACTAAAGCATAAGTTAAGGTGTTTGTGTTTTTTTCTCCACCAAAATCTTCTTTCTTTTAATTTCATTAAAGTTTAAAAACTGTTTTCTTATATAAACGAGCAAAAATGACTGTTATTCGTTATATTCTTATTGTCATGCTTGTCATCTTATGGTTCGTGGCAGTTAAATTTAATTTGATTTCAAGCGCTTAGAAAGTATGCTTTATATATATTTTTCGACCAGCTTTAGTAGAGCATAATGTTGAGGTTGTTTTGAAATTTTATTGTTAAACATAAAAATTAATAATTCAAATTGAATACTGTGTTGAGGTTTTGGAAGAAAAAAAAAGGATAAAGATGGAAAATAAAAGGAAGAAATTTAAGGTAAATAAAATTTGAATAAAGTTGAAAGTATAAGGAAGAAGAACTCTTGGCCAGTAGGCTGAACAATAGTCTACATAATAGACATGCCTACAATCGAGCTAAAGTACTACATAATAGACAAGTTAATATAATACGCAATAGTCCAGTCAGCAGAGTCAATCGACTAGACATTAGTCTAGTCAATTCGACTAGACATTAGACTAGTCAATTCGACTAGACATTAGTCTAGTCAATTCGACTAGACATTAGTCTAGTCAATTCGACTAGACATTTTAGTCTAGTCAATCCGACTAGACATTTTAGTCTAGTCAATCCGACTAGACATTTTAGTCTAGTCAATCCGACTAGACATTTTAGTCTAGTCAATCCGACTAGACATTTTAGTCTAGTCAATCCGACTAGACATTTTAGTCTAGTCAATCCGACTAGACATTTTAGTCTAGTCAATCCGACTAGACATTTTAGTCTAGTCAATCCGACTAGACATTTTAGTCTAGTCAATCCGACTAGACATTTTAGTCTAGTCAATCCGACTAGACATTTTAGTCTAGTCAATCCGACTAGACATTTTAGTCTAGTCAATCCGACTAGACATTTTAGTCTAGTCAATCCGACTAGACATTTTAGTCTAGTCAATCCGACTAGACATTTTAGTCTAGTCAATCCGACTAGACATTTTAGTCTAGTCAATCCGACTAGACATTTTAGTCTAGTCAATCCGACTAGACATTTTAGTCTAGTCAATCCGACTAGACATTTTAGTCTAGTCAATCCGACTAGACATTTTAGTCTAGTCAATCCGACTAGACATTTTAGTCTAGTCAACCCGACTAGACATTAGTCTAGTCAATTCGACTAGACATTTTAGTCTAGTCAATCCGACTAGACATTTTAGTCTAGTCAATCCGACTAGACATTAGTCTAGATAATCCGACTGGACATTAGTC
Organism: Cochliomyia hominivorax; assembly: GCA_004302925.2. Lineage (NCBI taxonomy): Eukaryota > Metazoa > Arthropoda > Insecta > Diptera > Calliphoridae > Cochliomyia > Cochliomyia hominivorax. The sequence continues at coordinate 85,472,358 of PYHX02000495.1, read as the reverse complement.
TAGTCAATCCGACTAGACATTAGTCTAGTCAATCCGACTAGACATTAGTCTAGTTAATCCGACTAGACATTAGTCCGACTAGACATTAGTCTAGTTAATCCGACTAGACATTGGTCCGACTAGACATTAGTCTAGTCAATCCGACTAGACATTAGTCTAGATAATCCGACTGGACATTAGTCCGACTAGACATTAGTCTAGTCAATCCGACTAGACATTAGTCTAGATAATCCGACTGGACATTAGTCCGACTAGACATTAGTCTAGTCAATCCGACTAGACATTAGTCTAGTCAATCCGACTAGACATTAGTCTAGTTAATCCGACTAGACATTAGTCCGACTAGACATTAGTCTAGTTAATCCGACTAGACATTGGTCCGACTAGACATTAGTCTAGTCAATCCGACTAGACATTAGTCTAGTCAATCCGACTAGACATTTTAGTCTAGTCAATCCGACTAGACATTTTAGTCTAGTCAATTCGACTAGACATTAGTCTAGTCAATCCGACTAGACATTTTAGTCTAGTCAATTCGACTAGACATTAGTCTAGTCAATCCGACTAGACATTTTAGTCTAGTCAATCCGACTAGACATCTTAGTCTAGTCAATCCGACTAGACATTTTAGTCTAGTCAATCCGACTAGACATTTTAGTCTAGTCAATTCGACTAGACATTTTAGTCTAGTCAATCCGACTAGACATTTTAGTCTAGTCAATCCGACTAGACATTTTAGTCTAGTCAATCCGACTAGACATTTTAGCCTAGTCAATCCGACTAGACATTTTAGCCTAGTCAATCCGACTAGACATTTTAGTCTAGTCAATCCGACTAGACATTTTAGTCTAGTCAATCCGACTAGACATTTTAGTCTAGTCAATCCGACTAGACATTTTAGTCTAGTCAATCCGACTAGACATTTTAGTCTAGTCAATCCGACTAGACATCTTAGTCTAGTCAATCCGACTAGACATCTTAGTCTAGTCAATCCGACTAGACATTTTAGTCTAGTCAATCCGACTAGACATTTTAGTCTAGTCAATCCGACTAGACATTAGTCTAGTCAATCCGACTAGACATTAGTCTGGTCAATCGACTTTCAATATCTCTAAATATCCTCATTTTTCTCATTTAATCTTAATTATAGATTTAGTTTCTTTTAATAAAAAATATTAAAACGGAATCAAATTGATTTGTTCAAAATAAAACCAGGTGTTTATAGTTTTCTTTTTCACCTCCCTCTGTAGTCCTCCCCATAAAGTTTATTGGAGAAATGGAAACCTTAAGAAACCAAGAAATAAAGAAAGTAAAAAGGACTTGTGTTAGTTTATGAGCTTCTAACCAAAAACCATCATGTAACATCATCGACTATAATGTATGTTTGTGTGTGATCTGGAAGATAATGATGAAGTTAAAAATTGTGTTGTTGTTGTTGATGTCCCATAAACTAAAAGCTGTTTTATCTCTCTATTTAAACATGAGAAAAAAAATTAAAGGAAAACATAACCGGAAGTATAATAAATATAATGGTGACCTTTTCTTCTTTTACTTTTAAGCCAGTGAGAGCATGTTAAGAGTAAGAGTTTATATAAGTTTATATGTGTGTGTATATATGTGTGTGTGTGTTCAATGAACTATAAATGCAGCCAAAGTGAATTGTTAAGGAAATTATTAACTTTCTAAGCGCATTAAACTTATTATTACCTTTTTCATCCTTAAGAAAGGAGTAGAGAGTTTTTTTTTCAAAACTCTTATATTATTTATAAGATTCTAAGACTTTTGGTTATATAAGTTATTTGATGATGGAAAAAAGTCTTATAAGAAATCTTATAAAAATGAGTTTAATTTCTTAAATAACACCTGAGAGATTTAGTACTTTTGAAAAAAAGAGTTAAGAAATTTTTTCAATAAAACATAAAACCGTTATACTCTGGATCAAATACACCAAAGAATAATGTTGCAGGTATAGAGAGCATTCCTAAAAGGTAGAAGAGCTTTGCGAAGTCCTGTGACAGGGCGAGAAGTTACCACACACAAAGGCACTTTCTGGTGAAAGTGGTTAAAAGGTTGACGGCTTCGTGGTTGCCTAATGAGAAATTCAGCGCTACCTTTCACATTTTGGGCGGCTTCCTAATCAGCTTCTGACTTCATTAGTGTCATGATAGAAGCGGCTGATGTATAACCTGGCGGATAGATAAAAAATGCATGTAATATGAATGGAAGGAAAAGTTGGGGGGTAATAAACCCAGTACCAGCAGTTTCGTTGAGCATGAAAGCAGGTTCCCAGTCATACTACTGCAATTCATCTAGCTCAGTAGCACACCTGGCTGAAATAGAGGTTAATGCCACAGGCAAAGAGAGGTGGAATGTTGAAAACCGGTTCCATTTTGTAAATCGCAATTTGATGGTTTTTATGTCGCTTGATAAAGCCAGAAAATGAGATTTATCCAATCCAATTTAAACCACCGCGCACAGTAGCAAAAGGCCTATAAACTATCAGCGAAATATACGTAATATAGCAATCGCTTGCGAACAATAGGAAGAACTGCAGTTTGAGCGTGTGGCAAAAGAGAAAGCTATCACAATAGCAAATCCAACGGATTTAAAACGACTCTGTACCATATAGCAATGTCACTGCTTACCGTAATGCAACGGCCAAACTCACAATTAGGAAAACGAACAGATTAACTGTTCAGTTCCATGAACGATTTAGACTCTAATCAGGAATTAGCGAATGTTATGGAAGATGAAATTATCCAATTCAGCTATTGCATAGGGAATAATAAGACACCGTGATTGGATATCTTAGCGAATAAAGATTTGAAGTTAGCATCCAGAACAAGTCCACTAATATTCGAACCAATTTTTACTAAATGGTTAAAGAGATCAGCATCTAATCAAGAGCATTCTCATCTCAATACCAAGAAAAGTCATAGGAGAACCGCATTCTTACATGTTTTTCTTGATACAATTGAAAAATGCCTATAGATCCAGTTAAAGTTGTTAATGAATTATCAAATAAGCAGTTTGGTTTTCGAAAATCGCAACCAATTGAGTATGCATTTTATCGGGCAGTTAACATTACTAAACCGGCAATACAAAAACAAAAAAAGGAACGATAAATACCCGGAAGTATCTAGTTGAGATAGTCATTCACAAATAGAAATCTATGGCTCTAAGAAAACGATGAAGGACATCATAAAAGTTATAAATCGTTTCGGCGGGTGTTCCACAAGGATCAACACTGGGAGCGCTACTGTACAATATCGTCAACAAAGTGATATTTGGAGGAGAAAACTGTGGGGTTTGTCAATGATATCGACATTGTTCGAACGCCAATGAGGTTATATCGCTGTATCGCTGTCTATTAACCTTAACCTTGCAGACCACAAGACTGACACGGTTCTGATTAGTAAGAAAATAAATTAATGGAGGAATAGCAATTGAGTCAAATTACCTTTCAAATAGATAATAAGAGATGACTGCATATATTTCGAGTGTCATATGGAATATGCCTGTAAAAAGGCTTCAGACGTTAGCACGTTAGCTTTAGCACGAATATTAAAGGCCTCAGTCAAAGTGATGGAATTAATACTCTTTTACCGAGCACTAGTATGGAAAACAAGGATAAGTTCTACATCTAAGAAATCCAGAAGAAGCTGCCTTAAAGTTTTCAGCCGATATCGCAATCTATCCTTTGAAGCTATCAGAAACGATGGCAGAATTCTCAAAATGGAAGGTGGAATGAATACTTTAGATATAAACCTGGATAATCTGAAGACACAGTATCTCTTGGGGTACGGCGGCTACATCTATATACCTCTCCAAGATGTCCTGAATGTCAGCATGAGAACAAGAACGCCGAGTATGAGTACACAGATAACATTTGGTCATGAATGTGACTGCTGTCGAAAAAACCACAGAAGATTTGTGAAACTTGTTAATCATTCTTTAGGAACAACTATGATCTGACGCAAGGCTGCTTTAAAAGAATCATCTAACCAAAGTCAGTCTAAGCTGAGAACCACTTGAAGTAATATTGTTTGGCAGTCCCCCGGGAAACAGTTCAACTAGTGCGGGGGATGTGGTTAAGTACTAAGGCACCAGTTCCAGTGAATCGTGCATGTGTTGAATGCGATTTGGAAATAGACAGTAGATTAGTCAAAGACAACCATTCGGAAGCTGTGTCCTCGGACGGTAAAAATTAAAAATTTTGTTTTTTTTTTAATTTATTTAAATTTTATTTCTTCACTTTAAGAAAATACTGTTATCGAGGCACAATCTGTGAATAAAGCCTTAATTAAATATCCTTAATACTACAAAAACCTCATTCTATATAGAATCCAAACCCACCATTTTCAAACTCTCCTGCCACAACCAGTCCGCCAAATGTGGATTCCTAACCCATGGTGGCATATACGATTGTTTCATATCCACATAAAATCCTCCGGTTTTATTTACCAAATCTGGATCCAAAGCCAAATAAATAGCAGTTTGTGCTCCAGATTTAATGCTCTTAGCAAAAAATTTCAATAGAGGATGAAATAAACACCAGGTATTTTCATATAATAAATCGGTTAACACCAGACCGGGATACAAACAATTGGCGGTGACCTGAGAACCCTGTAAAATGTCCGCCAACTTGAGGGTGAAGAGAGTATTACAGAATTTGCTTTGTAGAAAAGCTTTAAACCAAATAAATGATTTTTCACTTTGTAGATCCTGTTTATTCAGCAAAGCCAATATGTGGGCATTGGAAGATATGGTGATAATACGACTGGGCTGGGACTGTTTAAGTGTATCCAGTAAAAGGTTGGTGAGTAAAAAGTGGCCCAAATGATTAGTGGCCAATTGTAGCTCATAACCATCTGAGGAAAGCTGCCGTTTTTTGGTTACAATGGCTGCATTATTAATTAAAATGTGCAGCTGATGTTCTTCATTCAAAAATTCTTCCACAAAATGTCTCACCGAATCCAAAGAAGAAAGATCTAAAGTTCTATTAAAAACATTCGAATTTCTTGTTTGTCTAATTATATCCAAACGGGCTTGTTCACATTTCTCATAACTCCGACAAGCCATATAAACTCTGGCACCCCGGCGTGACATTTCCAAGGCGATTTCTTTGCCTATGCCACGATTACAGCCGGTAACAATAACCACTTTACCTTCCAAACGATTAGATTTTTGATAGCGTGGTCCCTGAATATAACGGCGCAGCAAATACAACATAATCCAGAGCAGCACCACCACGACTATAAAACCAAATATCCAAAACCATAAGCTTTCTCTTACGTGATTATAATGGGAAGTATCCTTGTTTTCGGTGCTATTAGAAGATCTTAATCTGATGGCAAAGTGAAATAGTTTTGATATTCTTCTTTAATTAAAAGTCTTTTCAAGTAAAACTCACTTAATTATATCCATTTTATAAATTCTATTAAATATCGTTGTTTATACGCTGATGACATGTTTTCAACTATTAACAAATCGAAAACAAAATTCTTTAGGATTTTATTTGCAAAAAAAAAAACAAAACAAAAACAAAAACCAAATAATTATTAAAAATGAACTTAAAGCTTTAATGGTCTAAAAAAGGGAAATTTATGAAAAAAAAAACTTTATTTCAGCATTGAATTTAATTAAAGTGAACAGTGAAGTACAAAAGTAAAGCAAAGAAATGAAAAGAAAAAAATTTAATTAAGAAAAAAGAAATTTTAAACTTTAAAATAGTCAGACTTTAAATACAGATCATGATATAACTTTAAGTACAGACTATGGTCTGACTTATAGTACAGACTATAGTTTGACTTATAGTACAGACTATAGTCTGACTTATAGTACAGACTATAGTTTGACTTATAGTACAGACTATAGTTTGACTTATAGTACAGACTATAGTCTGACTTATAGTACAGACTATAGTTTGACTTATAGTACAGACTATAGTTTGACTTATAGTACAGACTATAGTTTGACTTATAGTACAGACTATAGTCTGACTTATAGTACAGACTATAGTCTGACTTATAGTACAGACTATAGTCTGACTTATAGTACAGACTATAGTCTGACTTATAGTACAGACTATAGTTTGACTTATAGTACAGACTATAGTCTGACTTATAGTACAGACTATAGTTTGACTTATAGTACAGACTATAGTCTGACTTATAGTACAGACTATAGTCTGATTTATAGTACAGACTATAGTCTGACTTATAGTACAGACTATAGTCTGACTTATAGTACAGACTATAGTCTGACTTATAGTACAGACTATAGTCTGACTTATAGTACAGACTATAGTCTGACTTATAGTACAGACTATAGTCTGACTTATAGTACAGACTATAGTCTGACTTATAGTACAGACTATAGTCTGACTTATAGTACAGACTATAGTCTGACTTATAGTACAGACTATAGTCTGACTTATAGTACAGACTATAGTCTGACTTATAGTACAGACTATAGTCTGACTTATAGTACAGACTATAGTCTGACTTATAGTACAGACTATAGTCTGACTTATAGTACAGACTATAGTCTATAGAAGAGACAATGATGATCTCGTCTATAGAATAGACAATGATGATCTCGTCTATAGAATAGACAATGATGATCTCGTCTATAGAATAGACAATGATGATCTCGTCTTTAGAAGAGACAATGATGATCTCGTCTATTGAATTTAGACAATGATCTCGTCTATAGAATAGTCAAAGTCCTTAGATAAGTTTACACATATTTAGACGTGCTTGTAATTAATATTTAATTTATTTTTTTATTTCATTTATATTTGTTTGAGTTGGTTTAATTTTACTTTAATTTTCTCTCCCACTGTAATTCATTATTTAAAACCTGTATTGAGTTTTTGTAATCGCTGCAATTTAGACGTTTATTGAATTTTTAATTTCTTACTAAGTTTGTAATTATTTATGAATTATTTTGATTAATAATTAATACTCAGAGAATTTGTTTTAAAGAGTTGTTTTTCTAGTTATACTCTTTGCGTTATACTTATAGAGGTAAAGAAAGAGAGAAAGAGAGAGAGAGAGTGGATGTGTGTTTTAAAGTCACGCTTTTGGTGTAATGTTGGGTCAAGAAACTAATAGTTTTGCTCTATAATTAAGCCAAAAAAATTATAGCTGTTGAATTTATTATAGTAAAAATGAAATAAAATTGAAAGAAAAAATGGAAAAAGCAGTAAAATAAATAATTTAAGCAAAAAGACAAAAATAGTAATTGAGGATGAATAAAATTTTATTTTAATTTTTGGCGGTTTTATTTTCAAGCTTTTATTTACAATGGACTTTAGACAATTCTGTAGTCAAGACTTTGATGTAATCTGTAGTCTAGACCGTAGTCTGATATCTAGACTTAATTAAAAATTAATTAAGAATTGCGATTGCAGTCTAATCTAAACTGACATTTGTACTTTTCCATTTATTATTTTTATAGAAAAATACAACTCGACTAAAAATATGTTTTACATTCCAACCAACATTTGTTATTTTTTTAAACCCCTTACTGTATGCTACAATTTTATATTATTGCTAACACCTTAAGTTATGCTTTAATTAAATTACAATTCTAACATCACCTGTCATTTTAAAGATTTCACTAAAAAAATTCATCATTTCATAACATATGAAACAAATTCATTATTCATTTTCACCAAAAACATCTTCCAAAAAGTCCCCCCAACTTTATCTGTCACAATTAATGCCAAAAAGGGAAAACAACTTATATTGCAGCTGATGCAATAGAAATCTTGTAATACAAGATTTCTTACTGATTTAAATACAAAAAGGAGGAAAAAATGATATGAGAAGACTTTTTCCAGACACAGAAATATTAAAAGTTCTCTTTTTTCAGCGAGCGTTCCCTTGTAATAAAGCAAAAGCAACATATGAACAGCATGTAATATACTTTTGACTATAATTCTATATAATTTACACAGAATATCTTAAATATACTCAAAGGGTGATTTGATTTCTTTATTAAGGTTCTGGCAAAAAAGAAGGAAAATTCTTACATTTTTATTATTTTCCATTTGACACTTTAACTGACTTTAGAGGAAATAAATGGAAAAGAGGAAAGTTAAGGAGCACAAAATTAAACCCTACAGTTCCATTTTTTATAATATATCTACTTAGGAGATAATCACTATTCTATAGATGAGATCATCATTGTCTCGTCTATAGACGAGATCATCATTGTCTCGTCTATAGACGAGATCATCATTGTCTCGTCTATAGACGAGATCATCATTGTCTCGTCTATAGACGAGATCATCATTGTCTCGTCTATAGACGAGATCATCATTGTCTCGTCTATAGACGAGATCATCATTGTCTCGTCTATAGACGAGATCATCATTGTCTCGTCTATAGACGAGATCATCATTGTCTCGTCTATAGACGAGATCATCATTGTCTCGTCTATAGACGAGATCATCATTGTCTCGTCTATAGACGAGATCATCATTGTCTCGTCTATAGACGAGATCATCATTGTCTCGTCTATAGACGAGATCATCATTGTCTCGTCTATAGACGAGATCATCATTGTCTCGTCTATAGACGAGATCATCATTGTCTCGTCTATAGACGAGATCATCATTGTCTCGTCTATAGACGAGATCATCATTGTCTCGTCTATAGACGAGATCATCATTGTCTCGTCTATAGACGAGATCATCATTGTCTCGTCTATAGACGAGATCATCATTGTCTCGTCTATAGACGAGATCATCATTGTCTCGTCTATAGACGAGATCATCATTGTCTCGTCTATAGACGAGATCATCATTGTCTCGTCTATAGACGAGATCATCATTGTCTCGTCTATAGACGAGATCATCATTGTCTCGTCTATAGACGAGATCATTATTGTCTCGTCTATAGACGAGATCATTATTGTCTCGTGTATAGACGAGATCATCATTGTCTCGTCTATAGACGAGATCATCATTGTCTCGTCTATAGACGAGATCATCATTGTCTCGTCTATAGACGAGATCATCATTGTCTCGTCTATAGACGAGATCATTATTGTCTCGCCTATAGACGAGATCATCATTGTCTCGCCTATAGACGAGATCATCATTGTCTCGTCTATAGACGAGATCATCATTGTCTCGTCTATAGACGAGATCATTATTGTCTCGCCTATAGACGAGATCATCATTGTCTCGTCTATAGACGAGATCATCATTGTCTCGTCTATAGACGAGATCATCATTGTCTCGTCTATAGACGAGATCATCATTGTCTCGTCTATAGACGAGATCATTATTGTCTCGTCTATAGACGAGATCATTATTGTCTCGTCATATAGACGAGATCATCATTGTCTCGTCATATAGACGAGATCATCATTGTCTCGTCATATAGACGAGATCATCATTGTCTCGTCATATAGACGAGATCATCATTGTCTCGTCATATAGACGAGATCATCATTGTCTCGTCATATAGACGAGATCATCATTGTCTCGTCATATAGACGAGATCATCATTGTCTCGTCATATAGACGAGATCATCATTGTCTCGTCATATAGACGAGATCATCATTGTCTCGTCATATAGACGAGATCATCATTGTCTCGTCATATAGACGAGATCATCATTGTCTCGTCATATAGACGAGATCATCATTGTCTCGTCATATAGACGAGATCATCATTGTCTCGTCATATAGACGAGATCATCATTGTCTCGTCATATAGACGAGATCATCATTGTCTCGTCATATAGACGAGATCATCATTGTCTCGTCATATAGACGAGATCATCATTGTCTCGTCATATAGACGAGATCATCATTGTCTCGTCATATAGACGAGATCATCATTGTCTCGTCATATAGACGAGATCATCATTGTCTCGTCATATACGCGAGATCATCATTGTCTCGTCATATAGACGAGATCATCATTGTCTCGTCATATAGACGAGATCATCATTGTCTCGTCATATAGACGAGATCATCATTGTCTCGTCATATAGACGAGATCATCATTGTCTCGTCATATAGACGAGATCATCATTGTCTCGTCATATAGACGAGATCATCATTGTCTCGTCATATAGACGAGATCATCATTGTCTCGTCATATAGACGAGATCATCATTGTCTCGTCTATAGACGATATCATTATTGTCTATTCTATAGACGGGAACATCATTGTCTCGTCTATAGACGAGAACATCATTCATTAGAAGAGTTTAATATCTTTTCTAAAAACTCATTTATTCTATACTCGTCGAGTCTTCATTATAGTCTTATTCGTCTTATTTGAGTTCCTGTAGCTTTCAAATTTTCTTTATTCCTTTGCCATTTATTTATTTCTAACCCTTTTTTCCTATTTTCTTAGTTTTCTAAATCTTTTCTTTTTTGCCGTAATAAAATCTGAAAGAAAGAATGAAGTAGAAAAGAGAGAGAGAGAAAAATGTCATGTTACTTAAGTTGTCAACGACGACAATTTTCTTGTCGAAATCTTAATGTTAAAACAGTTTAACTGGGGATTTTTTTCTTTTCTTTTTTGTTGTTTTTGTTTTAAATAAAATTCTTTATTATTTTGTTGCTGTTTGAAAGGATAAGAATGAAGGTGTTTTGTTCTTGTTCTTGTTGTTGTTGTCTTTTAATTACTGAATGTGAAATACAAATCCTTTTTAATGCGTTTGTAGATTTGGCTGTGAACATTTGGCTAAAAAGAAAAAAACAAATGGGGAGGATTTTTAAGGATCTGAATGCTTTGTTTTGGCATAAAGTCAAAATGAAAATCTTTATGCATTTAGCAATTAAATATTTTAAATTATAGAGAAGAGAATGTTTAATGAACGACAGCAGGGGAGGAGGGGAACCAATTTTATACTTAATAAAGGAGTTGAAAATAAAAATAGATTGGGGGTGGAGGAAGAGTTATAAGGACTTAATAACAGATGTTATTTGCGGCTTAATAGAGTTTTAGTTCAATTCTAGTTTAGTTCTAGATTATTTCTAAAATTTCTTAAAGCATATCTTAAGGGGTTGATAAACAACATTTTGTGTTGCATATTTAACTGTGTTGTATTCAAGTTTTTTATTATTTTATTGGTGGCAATTTCAGTTATGATTCAGATTCCATTTCAGATTCTTGTTCAGTTCCTCAGTTCTAATTCAATTATAGTTTAGTTCACTTCTAGTTCTGAATTAGAACTGATTCAGATTCTTGTTCAGTACTAGTTGAGTTCTAGTTCGGTTCTAATTCAGTTCTAATTTAGTTCCAGTTCAGTTCTAGTTCAGATTCTAGTTTCAATTTATTTCATCTCTAAAAATTTTTAAAGCATATCTTAAGGGGTTTATAAACAAAATTTTGTGTTGCATATTTAACTCAGTTGTATTCAAGTTTTTTTTTATTATTTTATTGGTGGCAATTTCAGTTCCAGTTCTGATTCAGATTCCAGTTCAGATTCTAGTTCAGACTCTTGTTCAGTTCTAATTCTGATTGAGATTCCATTTCAGATTCTTGTTCAGTTCCTCAGTTCTAATTCAATTATAGTTTAGTTCACTTCTAGTTCTGATTTAGGACTGATTCAGATTCTTGTTTAGTTCTAGTTTGGTTCTAATTCAGCTCTAATTCAGTTTTAATTCAGTTCAAATTAAGTTCTAGTTCAGATTCTAGTTTTAATTTATTTCATCTCTTAATATTTTTAAAGCATATCTTAAGGGGTTTATGAACAAATTTTTGTGTTGCATATTTAACTGTGTTTTATTCAAGTTTTTTTTATTATTTTATTGTTGACAATTTCTTTTCGTATAAAATATCAACACTTTTTTTTAGATAATAAAATTTTATTAAAAACTTTTTAATACTCGTATTTGCTTATGGTTTTTAAACGCCCTAAGTTATGCTATATCTTTTACGCATATAATAAAATGCAGTTTCCTTTTGTAAAAGAAAACTTTATGACTTATTTTTGGTAGATAATCAAATGCAAGTTTGCATGAAAAACAAACACAAATAAAAAGTTTCATATAATGTAAAATCATTTCGAGTAATGAAAATATTAAAGCATAACTTAAGGGGTTTTCATTTGTGAAAATACTTCTTGACTTCTTCTCTGGCTTGTGAAACTTAATTTTGATTTCAAATATTTTGGAACAGTTAGTTGCTTTTCTAAGAAACAGGGCATACTTTTAGGTGTGTTAGGGGCAAAAGAGCTTTAATTGCAAATTTTATTTTGAATTGCAGTTTTTAAATTTTTGTTCTAAACAATTTTATTTTTTATAGATTTTGCCAATAATTTAATGTCCTTTTTTCTAACTGCCTAAACATATACTTTTATTTTAAATGTTTATTTTTGTTATTTATTTTAAAATCAAATTGCAATTGCTGTTTGTTGTTGTTGTTGCTGTTGCTGCTGCTTTATGTTCTTTTGATTTTTGCTAAAATATAAAATTTTTCAAATAAATCTAAAGTGATTTGTATTTGTCAGAGTTATTTTCGTAGAAAATAAAACAAAAATACAAAATTTTTTACTCAAAACAATAAAATAAATAACAACAATTTTCTAAACTTTAAAAATAAAAAAAATAAAAATAAAAATAAAAAATACATAACAAAGAGAAAAACAACAAAACAATTGATACTATAATAAATATATAAAAGTAAAATAAAAGGATGAAAAACTGGACTGATCAGAGGCGAATCGAGTGTACACTTTTTAATTTGTCTCTAATTCTTTTCAGTTCAGAAACGTGTTCAGATTCCATTTCAGATTAAAGTTTAGATTTTAGTTCAAATTCAAGTTCAGATTTTAGTTCAGATTCTTGTTTCGATTATAAATCAGGTTCCAGTTTATATTCTAGTTCAGTTTCAAGTCCACATTTTTTGTTGAGATTTAAGTTTAGATTTTCGTTCAGAATTAAGTTCGGATTCTTGCTTTGATTATGACTCAAAATCAGATCAGTTTTTGATTCAGATTCCAGATAAGATTTTTTGTTCAGAAGATAGTTCATATTGTAGCTTATATTCCAGTTCAGAACCCGATTCAGATTCTAGTTGAGGTTAGAGCTTGGATTCTAGTCTTGATTCTAGTTTTGATTCCAGTTTTGATTCTTGTTAATATTTCAGTTCAGATTGTAATAAGCTTCCAGCTCGGATTTAGGTTCTGCTTCCGTTTCAGATCTTCGTTCAGATTCTAGTTTTGATTCCATTTTTGATTTGTGTTAAAATTTTAGTTCAGACTTCAATTGCGATTATATTTTGGTTCCACTTCGGATTTTAGTTCTGATTCTTTATTAGAGATTATAGTACAGAATCTATTTCAGATTCTAGTTTAGTTTTCAGTTCAGATTCTACTTCAGATTATATATCGGATTTAGTTTCTGATTCTTGTTCAGATTCTAGTTCGGTTCTAATTCAAATTATAATTCAGATTTTAGTTAAGATACCAGTTCGGATTTTAATGCAATTTCTTGTTCTACTTCAGACATTAGTTCAGATTCTAGTTCTAGTATCTGAACTAGATCTACTTCAGGTTGTATTTCGGATTTAGTTTCTGATTCTAGTTCAGATTTCAGTTCAGATTTTAGTTTAGATTTTAATTCAGATTTCAGTTCAGGTTCCACATTGGATAATAGTTCCGACTCTAGAACATGAACTAGTTCAGATTATCGTTCAGATTTTGCTTCAGAAAATCAAGTTCAGTATGATGTTTTAGTTCAGAATCTAATTGATTCTAGTTCAGACTCTATTTTGTTTCAGAACACATTCTGATTCAGATCCCAGTCCTGTTTCTAGTTCAGATTCAAGTAAAGATTCTAGATCTGTTCTATTTCAGTTGAAAGTTTTGATTCTATTACAGATTCTACGTCGGAATTTAATTCGTATTCTGCTTCAGATTTTAGTTCAATTTCTAGTATGGATTCAGATTCTTGTTCAGATCTAGTGGTGTTTTTGTTAAATTCTAGATCATTTTTCTTGTTTAGTTTTAGTTCAGTTTTTAATTCAGATTTAAGTTCAGTTTCTAGTTCAGATTCTATTTCAGTTGAAAATTTTGATTTTGTTCAGTTCTATTAGAGTTTTAGTTTAATTCTAGTTCAATTTTAGTTCAGTGTATAGTTCTGATTTTAATTCAGACTTTAGTTCTGATTCTAGTTCAGACTCTTCTTCAGATTCCCGTTCAAATTCCAGTTCAAATTCTAGTTCAGATTTTAGTTTTCTTTTTGGAATTTTCACTTTAAGATCAACGATTTCAGTGTATGACAAACATCATGCTAAACCTATATATGTATATGTCTTTAGCATAGTGTGCATACATATATAAATGTATAAACAACATTAATGTTACATCTGTTAGAAAAACAAACAAATGTAAACCATAAAGATTGTTACAGACTCAGACATAAACAATGGCAACAAAAATAATACATATAAATACAAACACACACACACACACACACACTTATACTCTATGTTTTTCCTCTCCCTTTTTTTGCAACAAATAAACAAACATATTAATATATATTTACACACATACATAAACAAAAATATGTATAAAATATTATACAGTTTAAGAACTGTTAAATGTTTTTTAACTTTATTACCAACTTTTCTTCTTAATACCCATACTACTACTACTGCTACCAATACATATACAATCTCTATTAAAAGGCTGTGTTTATATGGTTTTTAGTTATTTAAACACACACATTTATACATGTGAAATTTATACTCATATATTAAATACACTATACCATAACAAAATTCTCATATGTTTTTTTGTTCTTCTGTATTTTACATTTTTACAGTTATTTTTGTAACAGCAACACACAAACAAATACTTTATTAAGGTAACTCAACGATCTCTCTCTCTCTCTTTCTAACACCCACCCACTCACTCATGCTTTTGCTCATTTTGTTTCATTTCAAAGCACACACATACTCACACAAATACAATTACTTACTAACGGTATATAAAAACTTAAGAAGCATTAAAAACAAAAACAATACATTGTTTTGATTTCTCTCATTGTTGATTTGTTTAACTGTTTGCGTGAGTAAGAGAGTGAGAAGCAATGAGATATAGTGTTTGTGTGTTTATTTAGTTGTTTGTAAAGGAAACGGAAATATGTGTATGTTTGATTGTTTTTTTCGTTTTCTTTTTCTTTCTGTCGTTTGCAAATGTGACACAACTGGGCAAAATTGCAAATGTAATAGACAACAACAAAAATAATTCATGTAGAAATAAAACTAATGTTATTGTTCTCTTTATGTGACACCTTTTAGAAAAATTCAAAACATTTACAACAACAAAAACAACAACAACAATTCCGAAACAATAAATTACTAGAAAAATATAAAGAGAAAAATATATAAATATTTATATAAAACAAGATTTTAATAGTTATTTCGAATTCATTTTGTAGAAATATCAAAAAATAGAAGGAGGAAGAAGAAAGAAAGAAAAATGAAGGAAATTTAAATAACAGTTATTGGAAAAAAATTAATGAGCTGTAAATAAAGAAATAAAGATTAGAATTAAAGAAAGTAAAAAAAACAACTAAGAAGTCAAATTCTTAATGATGGTGAAGCTACCAATAATTAATGAACGACCCTCCTATAAAAGTTTTTTTTTTTTGAATTTATGCTTAAGAGTGCAGTACTGTATTTAACATTTATGTTTGTTTAGTGAATTCTAAAAGGATTTTTTATGGAGTTTTACATGAGAGCTAGAAGAAATTATGGATCGACACTCGTAAAATGTCGCACATTGATTTTTGTTAATATTCAAACTCATTTGACCATTTGCATTCGAAACTGATTTTTTTTTGGAGCGTTACAGCCAGAAAAAATTCTGGATCGACCCTAGTAAAATTTCGCACATCGATTTTTGTTCATATTCAAACTCACTTGACCATTTGCATTCTAAAAGGATTTTTTTCTGAAGTGTTTCATGGGAGCTAGAAGAAATTCTGGATCGACCCTCGTAAAATTTCTTATATCCACGATTATAATATTTATCTTAATTTGACCAATTCTTATTACAAAATCAAAGTGATATTTGGAAGAGGAATTGTGTGGAACCTTTAAAAAATAATGAACCGACCCTCGTATAATTTAGCACATCGTTTTAATTTATCATAAGACTTATTTGTCATTATAATCGTTTTATATTAAGCATTTTTGTGATCTTAAAACTCCATACCGGGGGCGGAGAACATTTGTGTGGATGCTAGGAAAAACAAAGGACCCATCATCAGCAATTTTGAATAGACATCGTAGTTGGGCCAAAATATTGACACATGCCAAATTTACTATAAGTCAGACTATAGTCTGTACTATAAGTCAGACTATAGTCTGTACTATAAGTCAGACTATAGTCTGTACTATAAGTCAGACTATAGTCTGTACTATAAGTCAGACTATAGTCTGTACTATAAGTCAGACTATAGTCTGTACTATAAGTCAGACTATAGTCTGTACTATAAGTCAGACTATAGTCTGTACTATAAGTCAGACTATAGTCTGTACTATAAGTCAGACTATAGTCTGTACTATAAGTCAGACTATAGTCTGTACTATAAGTCAGACTATAGTCTGTACTATAAGTCAGACTATAGTCTGTACTATAAGTCAGACTATAGTCTGTACTATAAGTCAGACTATAGTCTGTACTATAAGTCAGACTATAGTCTGTACTATAAGTCAGACTATAGTCTGTACTATAAGTCAGACTATAGTCTGTACTATAAGTCAGACTATAGTCTGTACTATAAGTCAGACTATAGTCTGTACTATAAGTCAGACTATAGTCTGTACTATAAGTCAGACTATAGTCTGTACTATAAGTCAGACTATAGTCTGTACTATAAGTCAGACTATAGTCTGTACTATAAGTCAGACTATAGTCTGTACTATAAGTCAGACTATAGTCTGTACTATAAGTCAGACTATAGTCTGTACTATAAGTCAGACTATAGTCTGTACTATAAGTCAGACTATAGTCTGTACTATAAGTCAGACTATAGTCTGTACTATAAGTCAGACTATAGTCTGTACTATAAGTCAGACTATAGTCTGTACTATAAGTCAGACTATAGTCTGTACTATAAGTCAGACTATAGTCTGTACTATAAGTCAGACTATAGTCTGTACTATAAGTCAGACTATAGTCTGTACTATAAGTCAGACTATAGTCTGTACTATAAGTCAGACTATAGTCTGTACTATAAGTCAGACTATAGTCTGTACTATAAGTCAGACTATAGTCTGTACTATAAGTCAGACTATAGTCTGTACTATAAGTCAGACTATAGTCTGTACTATAAGTCAGACTATAGTCTGTACTATAAGTCAGACTATAGTCTGTACTATAAGTCAGACTATAGTCTGTACTATAAGTCAGACTATAGTCTGTACTATAAGTCAGACTATAGTCTGTACTATTAAGTCAGACTATAGTCTGTACTATAAGTCAGACTATAGTCTGTACTATAAGTCAGACTATAGTCTGTACTTAAGTCAGACTATAGTCTGTACTATAAGTCAGACTATAGTCTGTACTATAAGTCAGACTATAGTCTGTACTATAAGTCAGACTATAGTCTGTACTATAAGTCAGACTATAGTCTGTACTATAAGTCAGACTATAGTCTGTACTTAAGTCAAGACTATAGTCTGTACTATAAGTCAGACTATAGTCTGTACTATAAGTCAGACTATAGTCTGTACTATAAGTCAGACTATAGTCTGTACTATAAGTCAGACTATAGTCTGTACTATAAGTCAGACTATAGTCTGTACTATAAGTCAGACTATAGTCTGTACTATAAGTCAGACTATAGTCTGTACTATAAGTCAGACTATAGTCTGTACTATAAGTCAGACTATAGTCTGTACTATAAGTCAGACTATAGTCTGTACTATAAGTCAGACTATAGTCTGTACTATAAGTCAGACTATAGTCTGTACTATAAGTCAGACTATAGGTCTGTACTATAAGTCAGACTATAGTCTGTACTATAAGTCAGACTATAGTCTGTACTATAAGTCAGACTATAGTCTGTACTATAAGTCAGACTATAGTCTGTACTATAAGTCAGACTATAGTCTGTACTATAAGTCAGACTATAGTCTGTACTATAAGTCAGACTATAGTCTGTACTATAAGTCAGACTATAGTCTGTACTATAAGTCAGACTATAGTCTGTACTATAAGTCAGACTATAGTCTGTACTATAAGTCAGACTATAGTCTGTACTATAAGTCAGACTATAGTCTGTACTATAAGTCAGACTATAGTCTGTACTATAAGTCAGACTATAGTCTGTACTATAAGTCAGACTATAGTCTGTACTATAAGTCAGACTATAGTCTGTACTATAAGTCAGACTATAGTCAGACTATAGTCTGTACTATAAGTCAGACTATAGTCAGACTATAGTCTGTACTATAAGTCAGACTATAGTCTGTACTATAAGTCAGACTATAGTCTGTACTATAAATCAGACTATTGTCTGTACTATAAGTCAGACTATTGTCTGTACTATAAGTCAGACTATTGTCTGTACTATAAGTCAGACTATTGTCTGTACTATAAGTCAGACTATAGTCTGTACTATAAGTCAGACTATAGTCTGTACTATAAGTCAGACTATAGTCTGTACTATAAGTCAGACTATATTTTCATACTTTTCACTTTCTTACAAGTCTGTTTATGGTTAGACCTATGAGTCTGACTATAGTCTATCTTTCTTCTATGTTTTCTCTATAAATCATTATAAAAAAGTCATTATTTCACATGTATGTAAACATACACACATACATTCCATTACATATTTTTTACACACATTTTGAAACATTCCACAAAATGTAAATAAATTTTTATTAAACTGAAAAAAGAAAAAATGAGTTGTAGATATTTGCAACTGTGTTTGGAATCAGAAAAAATTGCCTTTAACTCATAAAATAAAAATTTGTGTAAATATATATATTTTTATGTAAAAAATTTTATTTTTTTTTACATAAAAAGAAGAAGAAACAAAAAAATAATAAATTTATATTGTCGCAACATACGTGAAATATGTTTTATGGTTATTTTACATGTTGGGCCGATCGGGGCGAAAAATATATTAGACAAATAGCAAATGTTTGTATTTTATTATATTTTTCGTTCTGTTGTTGTTATTGTTGGTTGTTTGTTTGATGGGAATGTTAATGTATTTTATTATTGTAAAATATGTGTGAAAATTTAGGTGTAAATTTTACTTACGTGTAATAAAAAATGTAAAAAAAAGAAATAAATTTTTGTTTAAATGAAAAGAAATTGAGAAGATTTTCGATTCTTCACTGCCTTTAAATTTTTGTCCACCAGACTCTAAACAGACATTCAGGAATTTTTCTAGTACAACAAATGACAATGTAACTTTAGGAATGTTTGATGAAAAAGAAAGACAAAGAAAAAAAAAATAGAACATGATCTGGAATTTACTTACAAAAGCAATTACAACTGAAAAGTGACAAAATGGCAAAAGGACTTTAAAAGTAACAAGACAATTATCCAAAATTCTATTGTGTTTTCTAGCAAAACATTCTTTTTTCAAAATTCCTTTTCTCTCTCCTCCCTCACCCTTCCCCACTTCCCTTTTAAACACCTCTTTTTAGAATGCTATAAACAGGTTCCTTCAAAAAATAAATCACTTCCCATAAAAACCCCAAAAATTATTTTCTTTTTCTTTATTTTCAAAATAAAGAAAAAAAAAAGAAAAAATGACTGAATGTCATGTCATCTAATTAAATTTTCTTTTCTTTTTTATTTTCTTTCTTGCAATTTCTCTTTTCTGCCATAAAGTATTTTCTGAAGTACCTTGAGAGAAGTACGTTTTATGGCTTAAACACGTTCAAATTAATTTTCAACACTAAAACCGCAAAAATACACAGAAACGAACAAAATTATGATTTTTTGGGAGTAACAGTGGTTCAAAAGGTTTTAATATACAGCCAAGACCAGTGTATAGGTCTATAGTCCAGATAACAGTTCTGCTTCAGCATTAGTTCAGTTCCAGTTCCGTTCAGTTCCAGTTCGATTCTTTTCTTCAGCATTACTTCAATTTTGGTTCAGTTCTAGTTCAGTTCCAGTTCAGTTCCAGTTCAGTTCCAGTTCAGTTCCAGTTCAGTTCCAGTTAAGTTCCAATTCAGTTCCAGTTTAGTTCTAGTTTAGTTCTGCTTCAGCATTAGTTCAGTTCCAGTTCCGTTCAGTTCCAGTTCGATTCTTTTCTTCAGCATCACTTCAATTTTGGTTCAGTTCTAGTTCAGTTCCAGTTCAGTTCCAGTTCAGTTCAAGTTCAGTTCCAATTCAGTTCCAGTTTAGTTCAAGTTCAGTTCTAGTTCAGTTCTGGTTCAGTTCTGGTTCAGTAATAGTTCAGTCCCAGTTCCGTTCAGTTCCAGTTCGATTATTTTCTTCAGTATCAGTTCAATTCTAGTTCAGTTCAAGTTTTGTTCTGCTTCAGTATTAGTTCAGTTCCAGTTCCGTTCAGTTCCAGTTCGATTCTTTTCTTCAGCATCAGTTCAATTTTAGTTCAGTTCTAGTTCAGTTCCAGTTCAGTTCCAGTTCAGTTCCAGTTCAGTTCCAGTTCAGTTCCAGTTCAGTTCAGTTCCAGTTCAGTTCCAGTTCAGTTCCAGTTCAGTTCCAGTTCAGTTCCAGTTCAATTCCAGTTCAGTTCCAGTTCAGTTCCAGTTCAGTTCCAGTTCAGTTCCAGTTCAGTTCCAGTTCAGTTCCAGTTCAGTTCCAGTTCAGTTCCAGTTCAGTTCTAGTTCAGTTCTGCTTCAGTATTAGTTTAGTCCCAGTTCCGTTCAGTTCCAGTTCGATTCTTTTCTTCAGTATCAGTTCAATTCTAGTTCAGTTCAAGTTCAGTTCTGCTTCAGTATTAGTTCAGTTCCAGTTCCGTTCAGTTCCAGTTCGATTATTTTCATCAGTATCAGTTCAATTTTAGTTCAGTTCCAATTTAATTTGTGTTCAGTTTTAGTTCTTTTCTAGTTCAGTTCAGGTTTTATTTCGAATTTAAGTCCAGATTCCAATTCAGATTTTAGTTTGGACTTCAGTCCACATTTCAATTCAGTTAAGATTGAATTCAGAATCTAGTTTAGATACAACTCCAGTTCAAGGTTACGCATATTTAAGATTCTGGATCAGATTATGATTCAAACTCATGTTCGGATGTTTGTTTAAACTCCAGCTCAGATTCTACCTCCGATTTTAGTTTTTGGTTTCTGGTTCAGGCTTAAATTCAGATTCCAGTTTAGGTATTAGTTTAGAGTCCAGGACTGATTCCAGTTCAGATTGTAAAACGGGTTTTAGTACAGATTCCAATTTACATTCCAGTATAAATTCCAATTCAGTTCTCTATTAGATTCTAGTTCACTAAGTTCTAGTTCAGTTTCCGTTTTAGTCTTGTTCCGTTCCATTTTTATGCGTGACAGAAGTCTGATGTTTTCCTCTCCACTGTGTTTTTCTCTTTCTTTCATTTCAATTTTATGTGTATGTTTGTTTTTTCATTTGCTGTTGCAGCTGGAAATAGAAAATAAAAATAATGAAATGAGATGAGTTGTTGTTGTAGCACCTCATTTCTTAGCTCTCGCCAATATGTGTTGGGGAATACGGAGGAACAAAAATTCATCATAAATCCAACAATCACGCAAAAAGCATAAACAAGTTTAAGCATTAAAAGCCAAACACGCTAAAATATTACAGTTGAAATGATGAAAATCAGTAACAATCACAAACACACACACATGCACACATAGACTGATACTAAATTTATCCCCTTTTCAGGCAAAATAAACCATTTACAACTGAAATAAACATTCTGCTTATATGACAGATTACTTTTGGCCAAACGACTCTCAACACCTTAACACTTAGAACACACACACACACACATATTCACATACTCAAGAAAATAAAACATTTAACTGTTATTTTGATATCTTTATATATATATGTGTGTGCGAGTGTGTGTTTGTGAGGAGTTAAACACAGAAACTTTGTTAAGTCCTTTCTTTCCTTTCTTTTGCCACATCTATGAAATATTACTTATGTAAAAGTATGTGTGAATGCGTGTAATTTATTACAAATCTCATTTGCAATAAAAACACCTGTGTGTAGGAAGGTGTGTGTGTGTGTGTGTGTGAGTTTTATTATTATAAAAATCACAGTGGTATTTAAATGTATTCAAGGAAATTTATTTCTATTTTCTAATCAAGTTATTTTATTCCCTTTTGTTTGTGCAAAGGAAACCGGAAATGAAGCACACACACACACAAACACGCTTAAATACTCACGCATTCATTTGCAAGCACAAAGAAAATGCGCTTCAAACCTGAAAAAAATAAAAAATAAATATGAAATTTATATTTGATAAAATTTTCTCTCTCTTCTTCTCCAGTTTTATCCTTTTTGTTTCCTTTAGTCAAAATGACTTGTAATATTTATAACATTTCATATTTTCTCTTGTCAGCCGAGTGCTACTTTATTTTAGATAATCTTTTGCAAAAGAGAAAGACAGAGAGATAGAAAGATAATGAAAAAGAATATCTAAACAAACGGATATTAAACCAACAGATTTACACATTCATCTTACATTGTTTTGTATGTGTCACATCATCATGTCATAACTTTTATGTCAAGGACTAAAAGAAACATGTCAACAAATTCATTTGAAATTTATACACATCATGTTGTTATTGTTGTTGCTGTGAATTTGTTGTTTTATTTTATATGATTATTGTTTTTCTTCTTCTTCTTTGTGATAAAGATTAACTGTTGTGCTGTTCTCAGGCACAGAGGATTTAGTGGAACTTATGTTTAGGAGATATTTTTTATGTAATTTATGATACGAAAGAGAGAGAGATCGGGTGATGTTGGATTATAAACAATGTTAAAATGAACTAAAATGAACTACGGTGTAATCTGGACCGGAACTAGGACTACACCAAAACTGAACTTGAACATAAATGTAATCTGAACCGGAATCTGATTCTGTAAGCTGAAGTCTAAAAAACTGAACTGGAACTGAACTGAAACTAAACTGGAACTGAACTAGAACGTGAACTTGAATTGAACTAGAGCTGAACTAGAACTGAACTAGAGCTGAACTAGAGCTGAACTAGAACTAAACTAGAGCTGAACTAGATCGGAACTAGAACTAAACTAGAGCTGAATTAGAACTAAACTAGAGCTGAACTAGAACTGGACTAGAACTGATCTAGAATTTAACTGGAGTCTGAACAAGAATCTTAATCGGAATCGAAAAATATCTAAGTTTGAATCTGAATTGAAGTCCTAACCAAAATCTGAATTATAACGAATCTGGGTCATACACTTTGCACGGTAGAACTCTTCATGGAAAAAGTGATTGGGATCAAATTTGGAAACTATTGCTGTAATAGTTCTTTAGATATTCGTAAACAGGCCGTAGATAGATGGTATGGACTAGGCACATGCACAGTCGCCAAGGAGGTGTGGCCTGCTTTCAACTTAGAAATCTCGAAAGAACTCCTGAGCCATAGTCCCAGGGATGTGTCTAGGCTGTTTTCCATAATCACGGGTCACTGTGTGCTAGGAAGGCATTCAGGTACCCTTTAATGAACATTTTTGGAGATGGAGGAAAGTGTTTAATGCCCGGCATTGACGATCAAAAGGAATAGATTCCTGGGCAACCACATGCGGGACTCTCTTTGTGAGGTATTTTAGGTCAAATTGAATGACTTTTTTCTCTTTGTGAGGTATCTTAGGTCAAATTGTATGTTCTTTTTAAATATCTTAAAGAGACGGAGTGGGTCTAGTAGTTTCACCTAGTGACGAGCATACATTAGGTATTATTGTCCTACGTGTTTTATTGTCATGTCAAAACGGAGTCATTCTGACTATTTGACAGTTCTAGAGCTTATTGAAATACCTAAGCTAACCCTACATGGGGGCTATTTCCCCCCTTGATCCTACCCGTCCTTCATTTTTAGTCAGTAGAACTCTTTCTTTTGTAAATAATTGAGACATAAACTTTCGCTGTTATAGTTTTTTATATATTCGATAAAGAATATTTTGCCTTACATGGGGGCTACCTGATCCCTTGATCCGACATATAATGATTACTATGTGAAAATATAAACAAAATTGGTCCAGTTGTTTAGCTGTCCAAAAGCCACAAGCAAACTAATTATTATTTATTTATTTATTTATTTATTTATTTATTTATTTACTTAATTTTGTTATTTTTTCTTCATTAATTATTTCTTTCTTAAATAAATTAATAATTTATATATTTAACATTTTATTTCATACATTTCCGTTTCTCTAATACACCCTGTTATTTTTCAAATGTACTAAACTATTATTTCTGTAGAAATAAGTAAACAACCACCTGTTAGTAGCAAAATAAAAACAACATTCGTTAAATTACATATAAATTCCTCTTTATAACATTAAACTGTTAAAGCAGTATAAATAAATGTTAACATATGAATGCATTTAATAACATGACTCTCTTTAACTCTTCATACTCTTTGCTAAACAACAGTATAATAAAACTGTTACATGTGAATGAAATGAATGCATATTTAGTTGTTTAACAGTTGTTGATTTATTTAACAGAATGTTAAGTTATTAGTATTGTTTGTGTTTTTCTTTTTAAAGAGTAGTTATGTTATGTTATTGGTGATGGGGTTATAAGTATTTTGCTTATGTTATGTTAAAACTGTTTAATATTGTTATTGTGTGTTTTGTTTTTTTCTTTTTGCTTTGCTTTACTTTGCTTAACATTACATATGGGAGCGTATTTTCGTTGATGGTTTAAAATTATTTTTATTGAGTAAGAGCAGTTTTTCATATGACATCTTAGTATAAACAACTATTGAGACGAGCGGTTCTTGTTTATTTCTTCTTTTTTCTAAAACGTGTGCGTGTGTAGTGTTTTTTTGTTTTTTTTCGGTAAAAGGGATAAAGAAATCTATATATGTAAAACGTGTGTGCGTGCGTGTTCAGTGTTTTAATTAAAAGAAAACTTTAAAATTAAAGGAATTTATTAATAAAAAAATTAATTAATTAAAAAGAAAAATAATAGAAAAAAAAGAAATTTCTTGTAATAAAAGCAGGTGATGAAAGAAATAAAGAATAGAAAAAGTAAGAAACATATTTCTCTTCTTAATATAAACATGAAATTTCATTTGTTTTAAATAAATTTTGAAAAAAAAATATAATTTTATTAAAATTTATTAATAAAATATATTAAAATCATGTTTTTATTTTTATTAAAACTAAAATTTTCTTTAAAAGTTTAAAAAAAATTTTGCCAGGAAAAAACCAACTCCCTTTTGTGAATTTCTTTGCTGATTTTCTTTTTATGTGTTGTTCGTGTGTGTGTTTCTTAATGTGTTTTCTATACCCTACACCACCACTAGAGGTGAAGAGGGTAATATTAATTTTGTCAATTCGTGTGTAACGTTAAGGTTAAGTTAGTTTAGGACATCTCTCCATAAGGATATATCATGGCTTGTTGTGCGCTTCCAGTATAGAAAGCTGTAAAATTTCGTATCTTGTACGAACCTCCTCAGCTCATTTCCAGTCCGCTCCCCTTATTTGGTATATGTCTGTTAAGGTGTCATCCATAAAGTTGTGGGATCTCAGTGACTTGGAAGCTGGACAAAGACAGAGGAAATGCTGCATCATTTTAATTACCTCCTCGCATGACCTAAATTGATTGCCATCGGCCGCTCTAAAGCGTTGTCCTGTTAGGACACCCATCATCATTTTACTTAGCACACCTTCATGTAATTCCAAGTCATCCCAGGCCCCATAATGTCTGGCCTGAGTATTTGCTATAGTTCTGAGAAGTTTTCGATTTAAAAACCATCAAAATCGGTTTAATTTATTAAAAGATATAGACCAATATCTAAAGGTTACCTCTTAGTCAATGTACATCCGTCTGTCTGTACGTCCGGCTGGCTATAGATATAAACGTTGTGAACACTCTACAGGTCGCATTTTTTTGAGATATTTTTATGAAACTTGAATATTGTTTCGCCCCAAAGAACGAAACCTTTAATGTATCAGTTACCTCCCAAACAAATGTTCTCCCGGAATGAGTTTTTAGGCTCATAAAAGTCCTAAGTATAAAGCGATTTTAATGAAATGTGGCAAAAATAATTCATATAACATTCTAAAACGATGTGCCAAATTATACGAGGATCGGTTCAGTATTTCTCATAGGTCTCATACAACCCCTCTTCCAAATAGCAGTTTGAAAAGCTCAAATCACATATACGTGGAGTAAAAATTGGTCAAATGAAGCAAAAATAAATGTGCGAAATTTTACGAGGGTTGGTTCTTAATTTTTTCTCACTCCCATATAATGTCCACAGGAAAATACTTTTAGAACGCACTAAACACACATGGATATTAGTGCCACTGTAATAAACTGTAATGAACTACGAGGGTGGTTCATTAATTTTTGTTTGGTAGCTGCCACTTATAATCAACAACGTGGTGTAGGTTTTGAAATAGTCGAGCTTGACCGTTTCTAACTTCTTAGTTGTTTGTGTTGTTGTTGCTTTCTTTTGCTTTATTCATATTCATCATTTAGTTTTATACATTTTTATATTTTCATATTCTCGATGTTGTTGTTATTGTTGTTGTTGTTTCTTTTTTCATATTTTTCCTTTTTGTTTTGTTTGTGTTTTTCTTCTTATGGCCAACAAGCAACAAGAAAAACAAACTCCTGAGAACTTTTTTTGTTGTGTTGTTGTTTTTGTTTACATTTAACATGCGCCAAATGAGAGCTCCCTTTAAAAGTACTGTTATTTATTGTTTGATTCTCATAATGTTATTTGTTATTGTTTATTGTGTGTTTCTTTGCAAAAACGAAAAGAAAAAAACAAGAGTCCCTTAAGAGTTGTTGAGCAAATAAATGAGCGAATTTTGCAAAGAGAAAGTAAAATATAAAGAAATTAAAACAAAAACAAAACAAATCGAGACCCTTTTATTTGGAAAAAAAAGAAAACAGATGTTTTTAGCAGAAGGAATTCAGGCGAATGTTGCGATTTTTTCTTTTGATGAAAATAATAAAAATGTAATTAAATGATAGAAAAATGAAATAAAAACAAATAAATTAAAGAGAAGGAAATTAAAGAATTTAAATTATATAAAAATAAAAAAATAAAAATTTAAACGCTTAAATAAAAAAACGTTAAAATTAAAATTAAAAAAATTAAAATGAGAAAAAAAACGTTTAAATGTAAAAATTGAAAAAAGAAATAAAGAAAAGGAAACTAAAAAAAAAACTTAAAATATAAAAAATATTAAAATGAAGTAATTCAACTAAAAAACGCTAAAATTAAAAAAACGCTTAAATGAAAAAATTAAAGAAAAAAACTTTAAATATTAAAATTAAATAACAAAATAATAATAATAATAATAATAATAATAATAATAATAATAAATAATTAAATAAAAAGCACTGAGCAAGAAAATAATAAAAAATTTAAAGAAAACACTAAAATAAAAAAGCGTTAAATTGAAAATTTTAAAAACATAAAAAAATTTAAAATAAAAAATTTAAGTAAAAAAGTAATAAATTAAATAAAATTAAATTTAAAAAATTCAAAATATAAAAAATATTAAAATGACGTAATTTAACTAAAATGACGCCAAAATTAAAAAAACGCTTAAATGAAAAAAATAAAAAATAAAGAAATAAATAAAGAAATAAATTAAAGAAAAGAACACTAAAAAACTCAAAATATAAAATATTAAAATGAAGTCTTTCAACTAAAAAAACGTTAAAATTAAATAAGCGCTTAAATGAAAAAAATAAAAAAGTAGAAAAAACTTTAAATATTAAAATTAAATAAAAAATAAATAAATAAAAAAACGCTGAAAAATAAAGTAATAAAAAATTTAAAGAAAACACTGAAATAAAAATGCGTTGAAATTAAAATTTGTAATCAAAGCGTTTAATTGGAAAAATTGAAGTAAAAAGAATTAATTAAAAAAAAGTAAATAAAGAAAAAAATTCAAAATATAGAAAATATTAAAATTAAGTAATTCAACTAAAAAACGCTAAAATTAAAAAAAAAACACTTAAATGGAAAAATTTTAAAAAAAGTAGAAAAAAACTTTAAATATTAAAATTAAATAAAAAATAAATAAATAAAAAAGCGCTGAAAAATGAAGTAATAAAAAAATAAAGAAAACACTGAAATAAAAAAGGATTGAAATTATATTTTAGAAACATAAAAAATCTTTTAATTGAACAAGTTAAAGTAAAAAGAAATAAATTAAAGAAAAGGAAACTAAAAAAACGCTAAAACTAAAAACCACTTAAATAAAAAATTAAAATAAAAAATTAAGTAAAACTAAGTAAAGACAAAAATAAAAAATTAAGTAAAGACAAATAAATTAAAGAAAATGATCTAAAACAAACTTAAAATATTGAAATGAAAAAAAAAATAAAAAAGCGCTGAAATATAAAAACGCTTAAATAAATACATGAAGCAAAAACAAATAAATTAAAGAAAAACTAAAAAAAAAATATGTAAATATTTTAAAGATAACAATAAAAGGAAACACTGAAATGAAAACACAATAAAAAAACGCTTAAATGATAACTTAAGAAAAATTACTTATTTTTACAAAAAATAAAATAAAAATATAAGAACACAAAAAAGCGCTTAAATAAAAATTTATACTTTCTGTATTAAAACACTTAAATCAAAAATTATAAAAAATATAAAAATATTAAAAATGAAAAAGTGGAGTTTACAATTAAAAAATAAAAAACTCTAAGAAATTAAAAAAATCGCTTAAATGTAAACTTTAGACAAATTATTTATTAAAGCTCAAATTAAGTAAGAAACAAAATTTACAAATTCGGTAAAAAATACAGAAATATTAAAAATAAAAAAAAAAAACAAAAACTCGCAAATTTCTGGAAAAATCGCTTAAATGGAAATTTAAGAAAAATCATTTTTTTAAAGAGTATTTGAAACAAAATTAAATTAAGAAACAATTTTTTGCAAATTTCTTTGATTTTTAATTAGAAAAAATATAAAAAACGCTTGAATTTAATCTTATAGAAAACATTATTATATGGAAATCTAAAATGAATATAAAATTAATATAATAAATATATTTTTTTCTTTTCAGGTTTGTGATCAAAACCCCAAAAATTCAACAAAAGTAAAAAACGCTAAAATTTCCATAATACAAAAATTGGCAATATTGGTAAGCAACTGAAGAAATTAAGTTACAAAATTCAAATATTTCCATGATAACCAAAAAAAGTGTTAAAATCATATAAAAAACTGTCAAAAACGTTAAAATAAAAAAATCGCTAAAACAAAAAATTTAAAAAAAGAACTAAACAGATTTGAAAATATAAAAATTAACATAATAAAAACCAAAGAAATTTTATTTCAAATAAGAAAATTTTCTAAAACTTATTAAAAAACGCTTAAATGAACAAAGTTTTAAAAATTGAAATTATGGGTCACAATATAAAAATATTATTAAAATATGAAATATTTTATAAAAAACCAAAGAAATAAGTGTTTAAAACCTAAAATACACCAAAAATATGAATTTACTATAAAAAACGCTTAAATGAAAAAGAGCATATAAATGGTGAAAAAAAGACTTTTGAACAAATTTATTACAATTTCACATAAATGAAGAAGATTTATAAATAAATAAATAATAAAGATTTTTGCATAATGAAAATTATAACAAAAAACGCTTTAATGTGAAATGTTTTAAAATAGGCAATATTGTTAAAGTAGCACAAATAATTTTTATGAATGCAAATAATTCGATTAAGAATCTAAAGAAATAAATTAATAATAAAGAGTTACAACTTCAAAAAAACGCTTAAATATGAAGAGTTTAAAAATATGTTAAAATAAAAAAAAAACGCTAATAAATAGAATGTGTCTAAAGAAAGGATTTACTGTATTTATATATTTATATATTTATATATATACAAACTTTAAACTCTGCATTAAGTTCAAATCGTTTATATACCAAAAAATCGCTTAAATGAAATTTGCGGATAAATGTAGCGAAATTTTGTTGCCAACAACATCATATGCAAAAAAACATTTTTATGTAAAATTAATTAAAAAAATTTACTCCAAAAATATGCATTTTGCACAAATATAAAAAAACGCTTAAATGAAAACTGAAGAAAAAGAAAGAAATTAACCAGAAAATTATTCAAGTTTTTATAAAAATTAAAATACTTGATAAAGATTTTAAAGAATTTGTATCAAAAAGCGTTTAAATTCCACTACAAAGAATTATGTGAAAATGTGAAAAAACACTTAAATGAAAATTAAGTGAAATAAATATATAAAACAAAATATAACGTTTTTTATATAAAAAATAATAATAATAAATTCTGTATAATAAATAATAAGGAAAATTCAATAAATAATAAATTACCATAAAAAAGCGCTTAAATGAAAAAATCAATTTTATAAAAAGTATTTAAAGTGATGGTAAAAGGGAGGAATTCTATATGAAGCCTTTAAAATTGTAAATTAAATAAGTGAAAAATATAGGAATTTTAATTTCAAAAGTCAAAAAGAAAAACAAAAATCGCTTAAATAGATAAAAATCACTAAAAGTGAAATTTGAATAAATTGTATAAAATAAAGGCAAAACATATGTAAAAATTAAATTAAGCCTTACAAATCTAAAGACTCTTTAGAATGCAAATTGTGTAAAATAAAGAATAGAAAAAAATCGTCTAAATAATAGAAAGCGCTAAAATTAAAATTTACCTAAATTATTTTAAAAAATGAGTAAAAGTTATAAAATAATAATTTTTTTAAATTTAAATAAAAAAGAAATTGTGTAAAAAGGTATAAAACCGCTTAAACAAAAAAGCGCTTAAATTAAATTTTAAAAAAATTGACATAAAAATTATGAAAATTATAATAAATCTAAATAAATAAAAAACAATGAATAGTTTTTAGACCAAAAAAGGTAATAAAACGCCAAAACAATAAAAAATCGCTTAAATGAAAATTTATATAAACTCTTTAAAATTATGTTAAAATTTAAAGAAGATTAAAAAAACTAATAAAAATGAAAAAAATTATTAAAAATATACAATCAGAAAGCGGCTAACGAAAAAAGCGTTTAGAAGAAAAATTCACTGCAAACAATATTTAAAAAAACCTTTATATTTAAAAAATAAATCTGTAACTCATTTCAAAATATTTCATTTATTTGAAAATATAATCAAGAAAAATTAAAATCAAAAAGAGAAACTATTCAATTCTCGCTAAAATATCCCTTCGTATTCCTCATTCATTTGTCGCGTTTTTTTTTTTTTTTCATTTCCCGTTTCGCATTAAATTGTAAAAAAGTTTCGTTGCGCCCTTTTAAAGCGTTTCTATTGTATTCTATCCGTATAAAGGGTTCGCGTGTGTGAGTAAGTTAAAGTCGGTCGGTCGTTCATAAGAAAACTTTTTCTTCCGTTGAGGGAGTATTTTGCAAAAGTCTAAGACGTGTCTAACTCTTGACTACACAAAAGTAACCGTTACAAGCATCCAGAGATTTCCCCTCCTGTTTTTTCATTTGCCCACATTAAAATGCATTTCCTGCTTTTTATGCATATATTGCAAAAGTTTTGCCGAGAATCAGAGAATAAAACGAAATTTGAAATAATTTTATAAATGACAGGTAAGTGAGGAGAAATAGAAAAAAATATATATAATTTTTAAATGGAAAATGTTATTAAAGCAAATAAAATTAAAATATTTTAAATAAAATTTAAGATAAAATTAAATTTACTATTTATAATAAATCCATTTTCTGTTTAATTTTCCAAATATAATTAAGATTAGTTTCATGTCATTATATATGAGTTTTCTATAATATAACAACTTTTCAGTATGTAATGTCGACAAGTATCCTGTCTAAAATAAAGACTAGTTTCCCTTCTATAATATAGAATAGTTTCCTGTCTATAATAAATACTAATTTCCTGTTTATAATATCGACTAGTTTCCTGTCTATAATATAGACTAGTTTCCTGTCTATAATATAGACCAGCTTCCTGTCTATAATATAGACAAATTTCCTGTCTATAATATAGACCAGTTTCCTGTCTGTAACATCTATTTGAATCCTGTCTATAATAAAGACCAGTTTCCTGTCTATAATATAGACCAGTTTCCTGTCTATAATATAGACCAGTTTCCTGTCTATAATATAGACCAGTTTCCTGTCTATAATATAGACCAGTTTCCTGTCTATAATATAGACCAGTTTCCTGTCTATAATATAGACCAGTTTTCTGTCTATAATATAGACCAGTTTCCTGTCTATAATATAGACCTGTTTCCTGTCTATAATATAGACCAGTTTCCTGTCTATAATGTAGACCAGTTTCCTGTCTATAATAAAGACCAGTTTCCTGTCTATAATAAAGACTAGTTTCCTGTTTATAATATCAACTAGTTTCCTGTTTATAATATAAACTAGTTTCCTGTCTATTATAAAGACTAGTTTCCTGTCTATAATATAGACCAGTTTTCTGTCTATAATATAGACCTGTTTCCTGTCTATAATATAGACCAGTTTCCTGTCTATAATGTAGACCAGTTTCCTGTCTATAATAAAGACCAGTTTCCTGTCTATAATAAAGACTAGTTTCCTGTTTATAATATCAACTAGTTTCCTGTTTATAATATAAACTAGTTTCCTGTCTATTATAAAGACTAGTTTCCTGTCTATAATATAGACCAGTTTCCTGTCTATAATATTGACTAATTTTCTGTCGATAATAAAGACTTGTATCCTGTCTATAATAAAGACTAGTTTCCTGTGTATAATATAGACTAGTTTCCTGTCTATAATATAGACCACATTCCTGTCTATAATAAAGACCAGTTTCCTGTCTATAATATAGATTAGTTTACTGCCTATAATATAGACCAGTTTCCTGTCTATAATAAAGAC
Source organism: Cochliomyia hominivorax (assembly GCA_004302925.2). Taxonomy (NCBI): domain Eukaryota; kingdom Metazoa; phylum Arthropoda; class Insecta; order Diptera; family Calliphoridae; genus Cochliomyia; species Cochliomyia hominivorax. Next base: position 85,439,343 of record PYHX02000495.1, on the reverse strand, counting down.
CAGCTTCCTGTCGACAATAAAGATTTGTTTCCTGTCTATAATAAAGACTAGTTTCCTGTCTATAATATAGACCACTTTCCTGTCTATAATAAAGACCAGTTTCCTGTCTATAATATAGACTAGTTTCTTGTCTATAATATAGACCACTTTCCTGTCTATAATAAAGACCTGTTTCCTGTCTATAATAAAGACTAGTTTCCTGTCTATAATATAGACCACTTTCCTGTCTATAATAAAGACCAGTTTCCTGTCTATAATATAGACTAGTTTCCTGTCTATAATATAGACCACTTTCCTGTCTATAATAAAGACCAGTTTCCTGTCTATAATAAAGACTAGTTTCCTGTCTATAATATAGACCACTTACCTGTCTATAATAAAGACCAGCTTTCTGTCGACAATAAAGACCAGTTTCCTGTCTATAATATAGACTAGTTTCCTGTCTATAATATAGACCACTTTCCTGTCTATAATAAAAACCAGTTTCCTGTCTATAATATAGACTAGTTTCCTGTCTATAATATAGACCACTTTCCTGTCTATAATAAAGACCAGTTTTCTGTCTATAATATAGACTAGTTTCCTGTCTATAATATAGACCACTTACCTGTCTATAATAAAGACCAGCTTTCTGTCGACAATAAAGATTTGTTTCCTGTCTATAATATAGACTAGTTTCCTGTCTATAATATAGACCACTTACCTGTCTATAATAAAGACCAGCTTTCTGTCGACAATAAAGATTTGTTTCCTGTCTATAATAAAGACCAGTTTCTTGTCTATAATATAAACTAGTTTCCTGTCTATAATATAGATTAGTTTCCTGTCTATAATATTGACCCGTTTCCTGTCTATAATATAGACCCGTTTCCTGTCGATAATAAAGATTTGTTTCCTGTCGATTATGAAGACTAGTTTCCTGTCTATTATATAGACTAGTTTCCTGTCTATAATATAGACCAGTTTCCTGTCTATAATAAAGACTAGTTTCCTGTCTAAAATATAGACTTGTTTTTTGTCGATAATAAAGACTTCTTACCTATCGATAATAAAGATATGTTTCCTGTCTATAATATAGACCAGTTTCCTGCTATGGTAAAGATTAGTTTCCTGTCTATATATAGACTAGTTTTCTATCTATAATATAGACGAGTTTCCTGTCTGTGATATAAAATAGTTTTCTATCTATAATATAGACCAGTTTCCTGTCTTTAATATAGACTAGTTTCCTGTCTATAATATAGACCAGTTTCCTGTCTTTGATAAAGACTAGTTTCCTGTCTATAATATAGACCAGTTTTCTGTCTATAATATAGACCAGTTTCCTGTCTGTAATATAGACTAGTTTCCTGTCGATAATAAAGACTTGTTTCCTGTCCGTAATATATTAGTTTCCAGTTTATAATATAGATAAGTATCCTGTTTGTACTAAAGACTTGTTTCCTGTTTATAATGAAATCTAGTTTCCTCTCTATTATATTGACTAGTTTCCTGTCTTTAATATAGACTAGTTTCCTGTCTAAAATATATTCTAGTTTCTAGTTCAGTCTAAAATATATTCTAGTTTCTAGTCTATATTTTAAACTATTTTGTAGTCTATATTATCGACTAGTTTCTAGTTTATATTATGGATCAGATTAGACTTAGTTTCTATTCTGTATTTAAACAATTTTTACAATTTTTCTTCGTATTCAACAATTCCAATGTTTTGTGTCATTTAAACTTTATGCAAAATATTTTTATAGCCTTTTTTTGTTTTGCTATTTGCTATTTTTAAGTACGAGAATGTTAAATAATTTTTTTGTAAATATATAGAGACGCAAAAATATGTTATGTGTTATTTCCAAGTCGTTGTGTTGCTATAATTTGTCTACAAAAAGAAAAAAAATTATTTACACAATTGGAGGTTAGGAAAGTTATATTAAGGGAAATAGTTATAGGTATACATAAAATAGAACTGCAGACTGATGTTTATTCTAAAGACTGTATACAAACTAAAGATTACTTTGAGAACTTTGTAGGAATTGTAATGAAGTCTCTATGGAGACTATTTTGTATTTTGTAGCCTCTGTATTTTGTAGCCTCTATAGTTTATTCTATAGACTTCTTGAAAACTATAATTTACTCTGTAGCCTTTGTAGAGTTTTTAGTCTGTGTCAATTCTATACTTTATTATCTGTAGTCTCTGTGAATACTATAGTTCACTTTATAGCCTTTAGCCTTCTTGGAAGCTATAGTTTACTTTATGGCCTTTGTAGAGTCTATTGTTTATTCCATATTTTTGGTAGAAACTTTATAATTTTTTAAGACTATATTGATGCAACTGTTTATTGTTTAACTTTTACTCTAAAGCCTCTTTTCATTAGCCTCTCTAGAGTCTTGCAATTTATTTTATAACCTTTCTTTAAAACTATTGTTGACTCTGTAGCCATTGCAGAGTTAATTTTTTCGATAGTTTGATCTGTGGAGAATAAAGCTTATTCCATAGCCAGTTTATAGCCTTTGTGGAGACTATAGTTTCGTCTACAGACACTGTAGAGCTTTAAGTTTCATTACAGCCTCTTTGGGATATATTGTTCATTCTATAGACTCTTTATAGTCTGTAGTTCACTACATAGTCTCTTTAGAGTATATAGTTTTCATCTGCATAGTCTACAAATTACTATATGACCTTTAAAGAGTATATAGTTTATTCTATAGCATCTGCAGAGTCTATAGTTTACTCTTAAGTCTTTGTAGTTAATATAGTTTACTCTATAGCCTTTGCAAAGCCTGTTGTTTACTCTATAATCTCTCAGGAAATTAAAGTTAACTCTATAGAGTCTATATTTGACTTTATAGCCTCTGTGAAATATATCAGTTATTGTTTAACCACTGAGGAGTCTATAGTTTACACTATATCACCGATGATTCTCTATAGCCTCTGTGAAATTATTGTTTAACCTCTGAATTCTATAGTTTGCTCTATAAGCTCTGTGGAGCATATATTTTATAGCATTTGCAGAGTCTATATTTGACTCTATAGCCTCTGTGGAATATATCACTTAATCTATAACCTTTGAAGAGTTTTTAGTTTGTTCTATAGGTTCTGCGGAGTCCAAATAGAGAATATTTTTTTCCTGTAGCTTGTCAATGGTTCACAGTTCAATAATCTATCTGCAGTTTATAGTTTATTCAAAATATTCTCCTGAATAAACTACAATTGTCTTCTATTTCAGTGTCTTTATAATTAATTCCTTTACTGTGTCTTCACTTAGTATGTTTTTGCAATTTTCCATATGTGTGTTTATAGTTGACCAAGTTTATTGCCTGCTGCTGTTGTTGTTGTTGCTGTTGCTGTCATATGCACAATTCTAAAAATAAGAAAAAACTATTTTGTTTTGGAATTCATGTATACAAGTGGGTGTAGACATTGACAATGTAGTGGCTACCATGGTTGAATGACTACACGATTTGCCAGAGTGTATCTGTCTCAAACACCTACTGTGCTTTTTCATAATAAAATTTATTTTGTTGTTGTTTATTGTTGCAAGAGTTTGGCAAAATAGCAATAGTAGAGATTATCATGGTCCGAAAGAGTCTACTATTAGAACTGAAAATCTTTTAAAATTACTAACAAAAATGTTAAAGTACTTGGCTGTGCAACCCCCCCCCTTAACCTATCTAAATAACTGCTGTCTGTTTAAATTTGTTTTACTTGGATACTGTAACGAGGTGCTGGACTTTGGCTGTTGTTATGTATCCAACATCATGGATAGTTTTTTTTTTCTTCTTCTACTTGGAGTAGTTGTTAGAGTGTTATTTTTAGTTCTAATGGTAGCAAGAAGTGTATAGAATAAGTGATGCCAGATAATAGTCTTTCTGTTGGTGTAGATGTTTGAGTGCTCTAGTTGCAATTGCTACTTATTGTGGTCAGAATAGTTTTGTTTTGTAGTTTGTTTTTCACAGACATTAGATTCGTTAAGAAGAAAATAATGGCAATAATGAATACAGTTTAGATGGATGTTGACCAAAACAACAGCAATTGAAATATCAGAGACTAAATAGAGGAAAACATTTAGGATTTAGGACTGAAAGTCCAGAATTAGTGAAGGAAATTGATTATAAACTCAGGACTTTAAAAAGGACTTAAATTGAGGCTTAAAAATTAAATCCCCAAATAAGGTTAATTTTCATTAATATCTTGACTCTATATAACTCTCTCTTGGCTGATCTTTTGAACCTTTTAAGACGCTTCCTATTGAATCTCCAAATTGGTTTAGTTTTCCGGGTCTCCTAAACCAAAATATTTCGACTTTAAAAGTCTTCAAATAAACTCTATAATCTCTCTATTTTTGTGTTCCTTTAAACCACTCCATAGTCCTTTTAGGCGGCTCCATAGTTCACAAAATATCCAGGTTTTCAAGTGACTTCAATTGTATTTAAAGTTTTTGCTCCATTTGATGTTTGCCTTACATTTTTTTAACGGGCCCTTAGAAACTAAACCCCGATCTCTTGACTTATAAAACTCCCATTTTTTTCAAACTTTATAACCTTTTAAGATTAGCATTTAAAGATGGCCCCGTAGTCCTCATTTAATAGGGCTCTTAAGTGTTTTCAATTCTATTTAAATTGTTGCTCCCTTTTGATTTTTGAGTTGCCCATTTTGTGAAGAGTCCATAGGTTAATTTTTAAGATCTCCTAAGTCCCAATATTTTAACTTCTTAACCTCCAAATTCACTTTATAAATTCGTATCTTTCCGATCTGTTAAATGGCCAAATGAATGCCTTTTAGATGGCTCCATAGTCCTCAGATTTTTAGGCTGTTAAGTGACTTCTTTGATCTCTAAAACATTAAGTATCTCAAATGACTTAAATTCTTCATAAATTTCTGACTCCTTCTGATCTCCCATTTTCCCCTATTTCGAATCCTTTATACCACTATTTCATTACCTCTTTAAATACCACATTTTCTATTTAATATTTAAAACCCTCAAAACTGTACAAATATGCCCCATGTGGTCGTTACTAAACAACAACAAAACTATTCTCTGCTCAATATAAACTATTAACTTTCTTACTACAAGTTGGCTTAGTTTAGTCTCCCTTTTTGTAGTTCTTATACTTAAAATGGAGAAATTTGTTTGGTTTAAAAATTCATTTGGAAAAATAACAAAATAATAACACCAACACAGAGACAGACAATACAGCAAAGAGAATCGGTTATATGGAATTGAAGGAACGCTATAGAAGAGACTTTAGTAAAGACACTATAGTAAAGAGACTAAAGCTATGAAAATAATATAAAGACAAGATAAGAGAAGATGAAAGATTAGGTTATCGGTCAGATTATGGCATAAACTATAGACAGGGCTATAGAGCATAGAAGAAAGTATAGGCCAGGCTACAGGATTTACAATGAAACAATAGACATTATAGCAGACAGAATAGATTAAAGACGAGGACATAATACAAACTACCAACAATAGAACCAAAGCTTAGACTATGATAACATTATAGTCATCGTTTCCATTGAAATCGAAATTACAATTTGAACTGGATTTTGTACTGGAAATTTAAATCGAAACTGAACCGGAATTCAAAACAAGAATCCAAATAAAAATCTGAATTGGAATCTGAATATAAACTGGAATCTAAATTTACATCTAAAGTAGAACCAGAGCAGGAATTTGAAGAGGACTTAGACTTTAAAATCTGAAATAGAACTTGAAGTTCTATTAATAGCTGAAGGGGGATCTGAGCCGAAATCTAAAATAGAAACTCAGCAAAAATCTAAACGAGAAACCGAACTAGAAGGACAAAGCTGATCGAGGATTCGAACTACATTTGAACTGAACTTTTAATGGATCTTGGAAATAGAATATGAATTGGATACATGAGCAATAAACTGAATTAGCATCTAAGCTAAATTCAGAATCTGAACTGAAATCTGAAGCAAAATCTGAGTCAAGATCTAAACGAGAATTTGAACTAGAAACAGTGTATTAGAACTGAACAAGATTTCTGAAATATATATTGAACTGGGTTCTGCACTACATCTAAACTTTAAACTCAATTCTGAACAAAAATTTGCATTTAAATCTGGATTAGAAACCGAATCAGAAAAATCTTATCCAATCTGATCTGAAAATATTATCCAAATATGAACTACTGGACTGAAATCGGCAGTGTAATCAGATCTAAGATCGGTACTGAATCTGAAGTAAAATTTAAAGTAGAATCTGAGCCAGGATCTAAAAAAAAAAACTGAACTGGAATCTGAGTTAGAGTCTCAATTAATATCTAAACAAAAGTGTGATAAATGATTTGAACTAGAATCGAGCCACGATCTAAACGCGAATTCGACGTCTTAGTTAAACTTGAACCTGAATAAGAACTAGAACTTTGGATCTGACCTAGAAGCTGAACTGGAATTGAACTAGAAACTGAACTGGTATTTGAGCTAGAATATGAACTATAACCTAAAATAGAAGTTAAACTGGGACTTGAACTAGAACTTGTACGATGACCTTAATTAGTATCTGAAATAGAAATTGAACAAAATCGAAATCTGTCATAGAATCTGACCCATAATCTTAACTTAAGTCGTCTAAAACTATAACCTGAATTTGGACTAAACAAGAACCAGAACTGAAATCTCACTTATAATCTGAACTAAAGTATCAAATTTGGATTCCAAAGTAAAAACTGAAATAGAAAGGGAACTAAAATCGCAACTAGAACCTGAACTAGAATACGAAATAAAATCTGATCTAGAATTTAGACTTCAACCTGAGCTTGTATCGAAGTTAGAACCTAAATTATAATAAAACTTATATTCCGAACTGGAATCAGAACTAAAAACTGAACTTTAACCTCAAATAGGATCTGAATAAGAATTTCAACTAGAAACAGAACTTAAATCAAAAAGAATTTAGAATCACAATTATATTCTGAACTTAAATTTAAATTGTAATCTAAACAAGAATCTGATTGAAAGTTTTTACTAAGAGCTGGACTAGAGTATGAATTAGAATCTGATCAAGAATCTGAATTAGAATAGAACTTAAATCTGCACTCAATTTCAATTATTCTGATTTCTACTCAATGAACTGTTCAGTAGTCTAGTCCATAAATTGAACCTTAGGGTAGAGCATATAAAAATAAGAATAAAATTTTAAAAAACAACAACAACAACCCACTAACAAATCCATTTGTAAATTGTAATATTAAGTTTGTTATACGAACTGTTTACAAGTTTATATTTAAAAAAAAAAATTTAGTTTTTCTTCTGAAAAGAACTAAAGATCCACATGCATATTCCAACCACTGGCCAAAGAAATTCTCCCTGCTATTGTCTTTATGGTCTCTAATGGTCGGCCCCCTTCACCAATTGTTTGCCAAGTCGGTAAATTGTAATAAGATGATATTTTTATCAGTGATTTCATGTCCCTGTTCCTGTCCCATACTCTCTTGTGTCTACTGCTTCCAATGTTTATGGTAATAATGATAATGATAGTTGTAATGATCATTATTATTGTAATAGTAATGTAATCATATTTGAAATTGGAGGTGAAAGAAAGAGTGGAAAAAGATAGAAAAGAAAGGAAAAATTGAGGAGAGAGAGAGAGAGAGAGAGTAAAAAATAAATTATTTTAAAGTCACATTTAAGCTAAAGCCGATTTTAAAGGCAATTTTGGGTCAAACCCAACGGTTTAAGCATTATTCAAAACTAGAGGTTAGTAATCTCACTTCCTCTTAGCTCTCTCTCTTTCTCTCTCTCTATCTCTGTCTCTCTTTCTAATTCTCAAGTCACTGGAAATCCGCCAACATTATTTCTATAAAATTTTTATTTATTTATTCTTTCAATGCCCCAACGTGTCTCTAGAACTGTATAGAATAAATTTATATTTTTTTCCAAAAGCTGCGAATTAATTTGCATCCCTTAAACTGTAGGGAACCTGCAAAAAACAACTACTTAAATCCAAAAAAAAAAAAAAAAAAAAAAAAAAAAACCCAAAACAACCTAAGAATATGGAAGTTTGTTTCCAAGCAAACACAAGACGCGTAACAGTCACGTTCCGCAAACTACTAAATATGGGAAAAATGAATAAAACACCCAACTTAATGAGTGAATGAATGAGAGAATGAATGAGAGAATGAATGAGTGAATGAATGAATGACAACTGTTTCAGATTG
>PYHX02000495.1:85392775-85431065 GCA_004302925.2 Cochliomyia hominivorax | reverse complement strand
CTTAGCACACCTTCATGTAATTCCAAGTCATCCCAGGCCCCATAATGTCTGGCCTGAGTATTTGCTATAGTTCTGAGAAGTTTTCGATTTAAAAACCATCAAAATCGGTTTAATTTATTAAAAGATATAGACCAATATCTAAAGGTAACCTCTTAGTCAATGTACATCCGTCTGTCTGTACGTCCGGCTGGCTATAGATATAAACGTTGTGAACACTCTACAGGTCGCATTTTTTGAGATATTTTTATGAGACTTGAATATTGTTTCGCCCCAAAGAACGAAACCTTTAATGTATCAGTTACCTCCCAAACAAATGTTCTCCCGGAATAAGTTTTTAGTCTCATAAAAGTCCTAAGTATAAAGCGATTTTAATGAAATGTGGCAAAAATAATTCATATAACATTCTAAAACGATGTGCCAAATTATACGAGGATCGGTTCAGTATTTCTCATAGGTCTCATACAACCCTCTTCCAAATAGCAGTTTGAAAAGCTCAAATCACATACACGTGGTTTAAAAATTGGAAGAATGAAGCAAAAATAAATGTGCGAAATTTTACGAGGGTTGGTTCTTAATTTTTCTCACTCCCATATAATGTCCACAGGAAAATACTTTTAGAACGCACTAAACGCACATGGATATTAGTGCCACTGTAATAAACTGTAATGAACTACGAGGGTGGTTCATTAATTTTTATTTGGTAGCTGCCACTTATAATCAACAACGTGGTGTAGGTTCTGAAATAGTCGAGCTTGACCGTTTCTAATTTCTTTGTTGTTTGTGTTGTTGTTGTTGCTTTCTTTTGCTTTATTCATATTCATCATTTAGTTTTATACATTTTTATTTTTCATATTCCCGATGTTGTTGTTATTGTTACTGTTGTTGTTGTTTTTTTTTCATATTTTTCCTTTTTGTTTTGTTTGTGTTTTTCTTCTTATGGCCAACAAGCAACAAGAAAAACAAACTCCTGAGAACTTTTTTTGTTGTGTTGTTGTTGTTTTTGTTTACATTTAACATGCGCCAAATGAGAGCTCCCTTTAAAAGTACTGTTATTTATTGTTTGATTCTCATAATGTTATTTGTTATTGTTTATTGTGTGTTTCTTTGCAAAAACGAAAAGAAAAAACAAGAGTCCCTTAAGAGTTGTTGAGCAAATAAATGAGCGAATTTTGCAAAGAGAAAGTAAAATATAAAGAAATTAAAACAAAAACAAAACAAATGGACCCTTTTAATTGAAAAAAAAAAGAAAACAGATGTTTCTAGCAGAAGGAATTCAGGCGAATGTTGCGATTTTTTCTTTTGATGAAAATAATGAAAATGTAATTAAATGATAGAAAAATTAAATAAAAACAAATAATTAAAGAGAAGGAAATTAAAGAATTTAAATTATATAAAAATAAAAATAATAAAAATTTAAAATTAAAATAAAAAAAACGTTTAAATGTAAAAAATTGATTTAAAAAGAAATAAAGAAAATGAAACTAAAGGAAATTAATATAAAATATTAAAATGAAGTAATTCAACTAAAAAACGCTAAAATTAATAAGCGCTTAAATGAAAAAAATTAAAAAAAGTAGAAAAAAACTTTAAATATAAATAACAAATAATTTAATAATAATAATAATAATAATAATATAATAATAATAATAATAATAATAATAAATAATTAAATAAAAAAGCGCTGAGCAACAAGAATAATAAAAAAAATTAAAGAAAACACTAAAATAAAAAAGCGTTAAATTGAAAATTTTAAAAACATAAAAAAATTTTTGAATTTAAAATTCAAATAAAAACAAATAAATTCAGAATATAAAATATTAAAATGAAGTCATTAACTAAAAACATTAAAATTAAATAAGCGCTTAAATGAAAAAATAAAAAAGTAGAAAAACTTTAAATATTAAAATTAATAAAAAAAAATAACTAAAAAAGCTCAAAATACAGTAAAAAAATTTAAAGAAAACACTTAAATAAAAAGCGCTTAAAATGAAAAAAAGTAGAAAAAACTTTAAATTTAAAATTAAATAAAAAAAATAATAAATAATTAAATAAATAATAAATAAATAAAATAAATAAAGCGCTGAAAAATAAAGTAATAAAAAATTTAAAGAAAACACTGAAATAAAAATGCGTTGAAATTAAAATTTGTAATTAAAGTTTAATTGAAAAAAATTGAAGTAAAAAGAAATAATTAAAAAAAAGTAAATTAAAAAAAACTTTAAATATTAAAATTAAATAAAAAGTAATAACTAAAAAAACGCTGAAATATAATAAAAAAGAAAACACTTAAATAAAAATTTAATGAAAAAAAAGTAAAAAAAACTTTAAATATTAAAATTAAATAAAAGTAAATAAATAAAAAAGCGCTGAAAAATGAAGTAATAAAAAAAGAAAACATGAAATAAAAAAGGATTGAAATTAAATTTTAGAAACATAAAAAAACTTTTAATTGAACAAGTTAAAGTAAAAAGAAATAAATTAAAGAAAAGAAACTAAAAAAACGCTAAAAGTTAAAAACCGCTCAAATAAAAAAAAAAATTAAGAAAAGACAAGTAAATAAAGAAAATGAATTAAAACAAACTTAAAATATTGAAATGAAATAAAAAAATTAAAAAGTGCCTGAAATATAAAAACGCTTAAATAAATACATGAAGAAAAAACAAATAAATTAAAGAAAACTAAAAAAAATATATAAATATTTTAAAGATAACAATAAAAGGAAACACTGAAATGAAAACACAATAAAAAAACGCTTAAATGATTAACTTAAGAAAATTACTTATAAAAATTTCAGTTTTCTAATTAAAATTTTTATAATTTTTACAAAATAAATAAAATAAAAAGAACGCAAAAAAGCGCTTATATAAAATGAATACTTTCTGCGTTAAAACCCTTAAATCAAAAATTATAAATAAACATCAATAAAAATAAACAATGGAGTTTACAATAAAAAATAAAAAACTCTAAAAAATAAAAAAATAAAGAAATCGCTTAAATGTAAACTTTAGACAAATTATTTATTAATGCTCAAATTAAATAAGAAACAAATTTACAAATTCGGTAAAAAATACAGAAATATTAAAAATAAAAAAAAACAAAAACTCGCAAATTCTGGAAAAATCGCTTAAATGGAAATTTAAGAAAAATCATTTTTTTAAAGAGTATTTACAACAAAATTAAATTAAGAAACAATTTTTTGCAAATTTCTTTGATTTTTAATTAGAAAAAATATAAAAAACGCTTGAATTTAATCTTATAGAAAACATTATTATTAAATGAAATCCAAAAAAGAATATTAATTTATATAATTAATATATTTTTTCTTTCAGATTGTGATCAAAACCGCAAAAAGTCAACAAAAGTAAAAAACGCTGAAATTTCCATAAAACAAAAATTGGCAACATTGGTAAGCAACTGAAGAAATTAAGTTACAAAATTCAAATATTTCCATGATAACCAAAAAAGTGTTAAAAAATCATATAAAATACAGTCAAAACGTTAAAATAAAAAATCGCTAAAACAAAAAATTTTAAAAAAAGAACTAAACAGGTTTGAAAATATGAAAAGGAACATAATAAAAACCAAAGAAATTTATTTCAAATAAGAAAATTTTCTAAAACTTATTAAAAAACGCTTAAATGAACAAAGTTTCAAAAATTGAAATTAGGGTCAGAATATAAAAATATTATTAAAATATGAAATATTTTATAAACAACCAAAGAAATAAGTGTTTTAAACCTAAAATACACCAAAAATATTAATTTACTATAAAAAACGCTTAAATGAAAAAGAGCATATAAATGGTGAAAAAAAAAAGACTTTTGAACAAATTTATTACGATTTCACATAAATAAGAAGATTTATAAATAAATCATAAAGATTTTTGCATAATAAAATTTATAACAAAAACCGCTTTAATGTGAAATGTTTTAAAATAGGCATACGCCCTAAATATGAAGAGTTTAAAAATACGTTAAAATAAAAAAAAAACGCTAATAAATAGAATGTGTCTAAAGAAAGGATTTGCTGTATTTATATATTTATATATATACAACCTTTAAACTCTGCATTAAGTTCAAATCGTTTATATAACAAAAAATCGCTTAAATGAAATTTGCGGATAAATATAGCGAAATTTTGTTGCAAACAACATTATATGCAAAGAAAACATTTTTATGTAAAATTAATTAAAAAAATTTAGTCCAAAAATATGCATTTTGCACAAATATAAAAAAACGCTTAAATGAAAACTGAAGAAAAAGAAAGAAATTAACCAGAAAATTATTCAAGTTTTTATAAAAATTAAAATACTTGATATAGATTTTAAAGAATTAGTATCAAAAAGCGTTTAAATTCCACTAGAGAATTATGTGAAAATGTGAGAAAAACACTTAAATGAAAATTAAGTGAAATAAATATATAAAACAAAATATAACGTTTTTTTATATAAAAAATAATAATAATAAATTCTGTATAATAAATAATAAGGAAAATTCAATAAATAATAAATTACCATAAAAAAGCGCTTAAATGAAAAAATCAATTTTATAAAAAGTATTTAAAGTGATGGTAAAAGGGAGGAATTCTATATGAAGCCTTTAAAATTGTAAATTAAATAAGTGAAAAATATAGGAATTTTAATTTCAAAAGTCAAAAGAAAAACAAAAATCGCTTAAATAGATAAAAATCACTAAAAGTGAAATTTGAATAAATTGTATAAAATAAAGGCAAAACATATGTAAAAATTAAATTAAGCCTTACAAATCTAAAGACTCTTTAGAATGCAAATTGTGTAAAATAAAGAATAGAAAAAAATCGTCTAAATAATAGAAAGCGCTAAAATTAAAATTTACCTAAATTATTTTAAAAAATGAGTAAAAGTTATAAAATAATAATTTTTTTAAATTTAAATAAAAAAGAAATTGTGTAAAAAGGTATAAAACCGCTTAAACAAAAAAGCGCTTAAATTAAATTTTAAAAAAATTGACATAAAAATTATGAAAATTATAATAAATCTAAATAAATAAAAAACAATGAATAGTTTTTAGACCAAAAAAGGTAATAAAACGCCAAAACAATAAAAAATCGCTTAAATGAAAATTTATATAAACTCTTTAAAATTATGTTAAAATTTAAAGAAGATTAAAAAAACTAATAAAAATGAAAAAAATTATTAAAAATATACAATCAGAAAGCGGCTAACGAAAAAAGCGTTTAGAAGAAAAATTCACTGCAAACAATATTTAAAAAAAACCTTTATATTTAAAAAATAAATCTGTAACTCATTTCAAAATATTTCATTTATTTGAAAATATAATCAAGAAAAATTAAAATCAAAAAGAGAAACTATTCAATTCTCGCTAAAATATCCCTTCGTATTCCTCATTCATTTGTCGCGTTTTTTTTTTTTTCATTTCCCGTTTCGCATTAAATTGTAAAAAAGTTTCGTTGCGCCCTTTTAAAGCGTTTCTATTGTATTCTATCCGTATAAAGGGTTCGCGTGTGTGAGTAAGTTAAAGTCGGTCGGTCGTTCATAAGAAAACTTTTTCTTCCGTTGAGGGAGTATTTTGCAAAAGTCTAAGACGTGTCTAACTCTTGACTACACAAAAGTAACCGTTACAAGCATCCAGAGATTTCCCCTCCTGTTTTTTCATTTGCCCACATTAAAATGCATTTCCTGCTTTTTATGCATATATTGCAAAAGTTTTGCCGAGAATCAGAGAATAAAACGAAATTTGAAATAATTTTATAAATGACAGGTAAGTGAGGAGAAATAGAAAAAAATATATATAATTTTTAAATGGAAAATGTTATTAAAGCAAATAAAATTAAAATATTTTAAATAAAATTTAAGATAAAATTAAATTTACTATTTATAATAAATCCATTTTCTGTTTAATTTTCCAAATATAATTAAGATTAGTTTCATGTCATTATATATGAGTTTTCTATAATATAACAACTTTTCAGTATGTAATGTCGACAAGTATCCTGTCTAAAATAAAGACTAGTTTCCCTTCTATAATATAGAATAGTTTCCTGTCTATAATAAATACTAATTTCCTGTTTATAATATCGACTAGTTTCCTGTCTATAATATAGACTAGTTTCCTGTCTATAATATAGACCAGCTTCCTGTCTATAATATAGACAAATTTCCTGTCTATAATATAGACCAGTTTCCTGTCTGTAACATCTATTTGAATCCTGTCTATAATAAAGACCAGTTTCCTGTCTATAATATAGACCAGTTTCCTGTCTATAATATAGACCAGTTTCCTGTCTATAATATAGACCAGTTTCCTGTCTATAATATAGACCAGTTTCCTGTCTATAATATAGACCAGTTTCCTGTCTATAATATAGACCAGTTTTCTGTCTATAATATAGACCAGTTTCCTGTCTATAATATAGACCTGTTTCCTGTCTATAATATAGACCAGTTTCCTGTCTATAATGTAGACCAGTTTCCTGTCTATAATAAAGACCAGTTTCCTGTCTATAATAAAGACTAGTTTCCTGTTTATAATATCAACTAGTTTCCTGTTTATAATATAAACTAGTTTCCTGTCTATTATAAAGACTAGTTTCCTGTCTATAATATAGACCAGTTTCTGTCTATAATATAGACCTGTTTCCTGTCTATAATATAGACCAGTTTCCTGTCTATAATGTAGACCAGTTTCCTGTCTATAATAAAGACCAGTTTCCTGTCTATAATAAAGACTAGTTTCCTGTTTATAATATCAACTAGTTTCCTGTTTATAATATAAACTAGTTTCCTGTCTATTATAAAGACTAGTTTCCTGTCTATAATATAGACCAGTTTCCTGTCTATAATATTGACTAATTTTCTGTCGATAATAAAGACTTGTATCCTGTCTATAATAAAGACTAGTTTCCTGTGTATAATATAGACTAGTTTCCTGTCTATAATATAGACCACATTCCTGTCTATAATAAAGACCAGTTCCTGTCTATAATATAGATTAGTTTACTGCCTATAATATAGACCAGTTTCCTGTCTATAATAAAGACCAGCTTCCTGTCGACAATAAAGATTTGTTTCCTGTCTATAATAAAGACTAGTTTCCTGTCTATAATATAGACCACTTTCCTGTCTATAATAAAGACCAGTTTCCTGTCTATAATATAGACTAGTTTCTTGTCTATAATATAGACCACTTTCCTGTCTATAATAAAGACCTGTTTCCTGTCTATAATAAAGACTAGTTTCCTGTCTATAATATAGACCACTTTCCTGTCTATAATAAAGACCAGTTTCCTGTCTATAATATAGACTAGTTTCCTGTCTATAATATAGACCACTTTCCTGTCTATAATAAAGACCAGTTTCCTGTCTATAATAAAGACTAGTTTCCTGTCTATAATATAGACCACTTACCTGTCTATAATAAAGACCAGCTTTCTGTCGACAATAAAGACCAGTTTCCTGTCTATAATATAGACTAGTTTCCTGTCTATAATATAGACCACTTTCCTGTCTATAATAAAAACCAGTTTCCTGTCTATAATATAGACTAGTTTCCTGTCTATAATATAGACCACTTTCCTGTCTATAATAAAGACCAGTTTTCTGTCTATAATATAGACTAGTTTCCTGTCTATAATATAGACCACTTACCTGTCTATAATAAAGACCAGCTTTCTGTCGACAATAAAGATTTGTTTCCTGTCTATAATATAGACTAGTTTCCTGTCTATAATATAGACCACTTACCTGTCTATAATAAAGACCAGCTTTCTGTCGACAATAAAGATTTGTTTCCTGTCTATAATAAAGACCAGTTTCTTGTCTATAATATAAACTAGTTTCCTGTCTATAATATAGATTAGTTTCCTGTCTATAATATTGACCCGTTTCCTGTCTATAATATAGACCCGTTTCCTGTCGATAATAAAGATTTGTTTCCTGTCGATTATGAAGACTAGTTTCCTGTCTATTATATAGACTAGTTTCCTGTCTATAATATAGACCAGTTTCCTGTCTATAATAAAGACTAGTTTCCTGTCTAAAATATAGACTTGTTTTTTGTCGATAATAAAGACTTCTTACCTATCGATAATAAAGATATGTTTCCTGTCTATAATATAGACCAGTTTCCTGCTATGGTAAAGATTAGTTTCCTGTCTATATATAGACTAGTTTTCTATCTATAATATAGACGAGTTTCCTGTCTGTGATATAAAATAGTTTTCTATCTATAATATAGACCAGTTTCCTGTCTTTAATATAGACTAGTTTCCTGTCTATAATATAGACCAGTTTCCTGTCTTTGATAAAGACTAGTTTCCTGTCTATAATATAGACCAGTTTTCTGTCTATAATATAGACCAGTTTCCTGTCTGTAATATAGACTAGTTTCCTGTCGATAATAAAGACTTGTTTCCTGTCCGTAATATATTAGTTTCCAGTTTATAATATAGATAAGTATCCTGTTTGTACTAAAGACTTGTTTCCTGTTTATAATGAAATCTAGTTTCCTCTCTATTATATTGACTAGTTTCCTGTCTTTAATATAGACTAGTTTCCTGTCTAAAATATATTCTAGTTTCTAGTTCAGTCTAAAATATATTCTAGTTTCTAGTCTATATTTTAAACTATTTTGTAGTCTATATTATCGACTAGTTTCTAGTTTATATTATGGATCAGATTAGACTTAGTTTCTATTCTGTATTTAAACAATTTTTACAATTTTTCTTCGTATTCAACAATTCCAATGTTTTGTGTCATTTAAACTTTATGCAAAATATTTTTATAGCCTTTTTTTGTTTTGCTATTTGCTATTTTTAAGTACGAGAATGTTAAATAATTTTTTTGTAAATATATAGAGACGCAAAAATATGTTATGTGTTATTTCCAAGTCGTTGTGTTGCTATAATTTGTCTACAAAAGAAAAAAATTATTTACACAATTGGAGGTTAGGAAAGTTATATTAAGGGAAATAGTTATAGGTATACATAAAATAGAACTGCAGACTGATGTTTATTCTAAAGACTGTATACAAACTAAAGATTACTTTGAGAACTTTGTAGGAATTGTAATGAAGTCTCTATGGAGACTATTTTGTATTTTGTAGCCTCTGTATTTTGTAGCCTCTATAGTTTATTCTATAGACTTCTTGAAAACTATAATTTACTCTGTAGCCTTTGTAGAGTTTTTAGTCTGTGTCAATTCTATACTTTATTATCTGTAGTCTCTGTGAATACTATAGTTCACTTTATAGCCTTTAGCCTTCTTGGAAGCTATAGTTTACTTTATGGCCTTTGTAGAGTCTATTGTTTATTCCATATTTTTGGTAGAAACTTTATAATTTTTTAAGACTATATTGATGCAACTGTTTATTGTTTAACTTTTACTCTAAAGCCTCTTTTCATTAGCCTCTCTAGAGTCTTGCAATTTATTTTATAACCTTTCTTTAAAACTATTGTTGACTCTGTAGCCATTGCAGAGTTAATTTTTTCGATAGTTTGATCTGTGGAGAATAAAGCTTATTCCATAGCCAGTTTATAGCCTTTGTGGAGACTATAGTTTCGTCTACAGACACTGTAGAGCTTTAAGTTTCATTACAGCCTCTTTGGGATATATTGTTCATTCTATAGACTCTTTATAGTCTGTAGTTCACTACATAGTCTCTTTAGAGTATATAGTTTTCATCTGCATAGTCTACAAATTACTATATGACCTTTAAAGAGTATATAGTTTATTCTATAGCATCTGCAGAGTCTATAGTTTACTCTTAAGTCTTTGTAGTTAATATAGTTTACTCTATAGCCTTTGCAAAGCCTGTTGTTTACTCTATAATCTCTCAGGAAATTAAAGTTAACTCTATAGAGTCTATATTTGACTTTATAGCCTCTGTGAAATATATCAGTTATTGCTTAACCTCTGAGGAGCCTATAGTTTGCACTATAGCACCGAGGACTCTCTATAGCCTCTGTGAAATATATCACTTATTGTTTAACCTCTGAGGAGTCTATAGTTTGCTCTATAAGCTCTGTGGAGCATATATTCAATAGCATTTGCAGAGTCTATAATTGACTCTATAACCTGTGAGGAGTCTATAGTTTACTCTATAGCCTCTGTGGAATATATCACTTATTCTATAACCTTTGAAGAGTTTTTAGTTTGTTCTATAGGTTCTGTGGAGTCTATAGTTTGCTCTATATTCCATATAGAGAATATTTTTTTCCTGTAGCCTGTCAATGGTTCATAGTTCAATTATCTGTAGTTTATAGCTTACAATTGTCTTCTATTTTAGTGTCTTTATAATTAATTCCTTTACTGTGTCTTCACTTAGTATGTTTTTGCAATTTTCCATATGTGTGTTTATAGTTGACCAAGTTTATTGCCTGCTGTTGTTGTTGTTGCTGTCATATGCACAATTCTAAAAATAAAAAAAAACTATTTTGTTTTGGAATTCATGTATACAAGTGGGTGTAGACATTGACAATGTAGTGGCTACCATGGTTGAATGACTACACGATTTGCCAGAGTGTATCTGTCTCAAACACCTACTGTGCTTTTTCATAATAAAATTTATATTGATGTTGTTGTTGTTGTTTATTGTTGCAAGAGTTTGGCAAAATAGCAATAGTAGAGATTATCATGGTCCGAAAGAGTCTACTATTAGAACTGAAAATCTTTTAAAATTACTAACAAAAATGTTAAAGTACTTGGCTGTGCAACCCCCCCCCCTCCCCTTAACCTCTCTAAATAACTGCTGTCTGTTTAAATTTGTTTTACTTGGATACTGTAACGAGGTGCTGGACTTTGGCTGTTGTTATGTATCCAACATCATGGATAGTTTTTTTTCTTCTTCTTCTTCTTGGAGTAGTTGTTAGAGTGTTATTTTTAGTTCTAATGGTAGCAAGAAGTGTGTAGAATAAGTGATGCCAGATAATAGTCTTTCTGTTGGTGTAGATGTTTGAGTGCTCTAGTTGCAATTGCTACTTATTGTGGTCAGAATAGTTTTGTTTTGTAGTTTGTTTTTCACAGACATTAGATTCGTTAAGAAGAAAATAATGGCAATAATGAATACAGTTTAGATGGATGTTGACCAAAACAACAGCAATTGAAATATCAGAGACTAAATAGAGGAAAATATTTAGGATTTAGGACTTAAAGTCCAGAATTGGAAAAGGAAATTGATTTTAAACTCAGGACTTTAAAAAGGACTTAAATTGAGGCTTAAAAATTAAATCCCCAAATAAGGTTAATTTTAATTAATATCTTGACTCTATATAACTCTCTCTTGGCTGATCTTTTGAACCTTTTAAGACGCTTCCTACTGAATCTCCAAATTGGTTTAGTTTTCAGGGTCTTCTAAACCAAAATATTCCGACTTTAAAAGTCTTCAAATAAACTCTATAATCTCTCTATTTTTGTGTTCCTTTAAACCACTCCATAGTCCTTTTAGGCGGCTCCATAGTCCTCAAAATATCCAGGTTTTCAAGTGACTTTAATTGTTTTTAAAATTTTGCTGCATTTGATGTTTGCGTTACATTTTTTAACGGGCCCTTAGAAACTAAACCCCGATCTCTTGACTTATAAAACTCCCATTTTTTCCAAACTTTATAACCTCTTAAGATTAGCATTTAAAGACGGCCCCGTAGTCCCCATTTAATAGGGCTCTTAAGTGTTTTTAATTCTATTTAAATTGTTGCTCCCTTTTGATTTTTGAGTTGCCCATTTTGTGAGGAGTCTATAGGTTAATTTTTAGGATCTCCTAAGCCCCCAATATTTTAACTTCTTAAACTTCAAATTTACTCTATAAATTCGTATCTTTCCGATCTGTTAAATGGCCAAATGAATGCTCCATAGTCCACAATCTGTTAAGTGACTTCTATTCCACTAAAATTGTTGCTCTTTTGATCTCTAAGTTAGTTCCATAGTCCAAAGTATCTCAAATGTCCTAAATGCTTCCTAAATTTTTGGTTTCTTCTGATCTCCCATTTACCCCTCTTTCGGATCCTTTATACCACTATTTCATTACCTCTTTAAATACCACATTTTCTATTTAATATTTAAAACCCTCAAAACTGTACAAATATGCCCCATGTGGTCGTTACTAAACAACAACAAAACTATTCTCTGCTCAATATAAACTATTAACTTTCTTACTACAAGTTGGCTTAGTTGAGTCTCCTTTTTTGTAGTTCTTATACTTAAAATGGAGAAATTTGTTTGGTTTAAAAATTCATTTGGAAAAATAACAAAATAATAACACCAACACAGAGACAGACAATACAGCAAAGAGAATCGGTTATATGGAAATGAAGGAACGCTATAGAAGAGACTTTAGTAATGACACTATAGTAAAGAGACTAAAGCTATGAAAATAATATAAAGACAAGATAAGAGAAGATGAAAGATTAGGTTATCGGTCAGATTATGGCATAAGCTATAGACAGGGCTATAGAGCATAGAAGAAAGTATAGGCCAGGCTACAGGTTTTACAATGCAACAATAGACATTATAGCAGACAGAATAGATTAAAGACGAGGACATAATACAAACTACCAACAATAGAACCAAAACTTAGATTATGATAACATTATAGTCATCGTTTCCATTGAAATCGAAATTACAATCTGAACTGGATTTTGTACTGGAAATTTAAATCGAAATTGAACCGGAATTCAAAACAAGAGTCCACATAAAAATCTGAATTGGAATCTGAATATAAACTGGAATCTAAATTTACATCTGAAGTAGAACCAGAGCAGGAATTTGAAGAGGACTTAGACTTTAAAATCTGAAATAGAACTTGAAGTAGTATCTAAACATTGACCTGAATTAATAGCTGAAGGGGAATCTGAGCCGAAATCTAATAAAGAAACTCAGCAAAAATCTAAACGAGAAACCGAACTAGAAGGACAAAGCTGATTGAGGGTTCGAACTATATTTGAACTGAACTTTTAATGGATCTTGGAAATAGAATATGAATTGGATACATGAGCAATAAACTGAATTAGCATCTAAGCTAAATTCAGAATCTGAACTGAAATCTGAACCAAAATCTGAGTCAAAAGATCTAAACGAGAATTTGAACTAGAAACAGTGTATTAGAACTGAACAAGATTTCTGAAATATATATTGAACTGGGTTCTGCACTACATCTAAACTTTAAACTCAATTCTGAACAAAAATTTGCATTTAAATCTGGATTAGAAACCGAATCAGAAAAATCTGATCCGATCTGATCTGAAAATATTATCCAAATATGAACTACTGGAGTGAAATCGGCAGTGTAAACAGACCTAAGATCGGTACTAGAAACTCAACTAGAATCTTAAGTAGAATCCAAAAATGAATCTGAAGTAAAATTGAAAGTAGAATCTGAGCCAGGATCTAAAAAAACTGAACTAGAATCTGAGTTAAGGTCTCAATTAATATCTAAACAAAAGCGTGATAAATGATTTGAACTAGAATCGAGCCACGATCTAAACGCGAATTCGACGTCTTAGTTAAACTTGAACCTGAATAAGAATTAGAACTTAGGATCTGACCTAGAAGCTGAACTGGTATTTGAGCTAGAATATGAACTATAACCTAAAATAGAAGTTAAACTGGGACCTGAACTACAACTTGTACGATGACCTTAATTAGTATCTGAAATAGAAATTGAACAAAATCGAAATCTGTCATAGAATCTGACCCATAATCTTAACTTAAGTCGTCTAAGCCATGAATTGAACTAGAAGCTGAGGCAGAAGGTGAACTATAATTTGAATTGGGGTCTGAACTAGAATCTAAATTAGAAGCATAACTAGAATCTAAACTATAAACCGAATTAGGACAGAAATAGAAACTGAACAGTAATCTTAACAAGAATATGAATATAAAATATATTCTGAATTACAATCATAACTAAAAAATGAACTATAACCTGAATTTGGACTAAACAAGAACCTGAACTGGAATCTTACTTATAATCTGAACTAAAATATCAAATTTGAATCCCAAAGTAGAAACTGAAATAGAAAGGGAACTAAAATCGCAACTAGAACCTGAACTAGAATACGAAATAAAATCTGATCTAGAATTTAGACTTCAACTTGAGCTTGTATCGAAGTTAGAACCTAAATTATAATAAAACTTATATTCCGAACTGGAATCAGAACTAAAAACTGAACTATAACCTGTATTAGATCCATTAATCCATATTCTGAATCTAAATATGGATTATAATCTTATTGTACTTTAGATTCTATAATTTGAATCTGAACCTAATTTAGAATCTCAACTATAATCTAAACTTTAACCTCAAACAGGATCTAAATAAGAATTTCAACTAGAAACAGAACTTAAATCAAAAAGAATCTTACGATTCTAATTTAGAATCACAATTATATTCTGAACTTAAATTTAAATTGTAATCTAAACAAGAATCTGATTGAAAGTTTTTACTAAGAGCTGGACTAGAGTATGAATTAGAATCTGATCTAGAATCTGAATTAGAATAGAACTTAAATCTGCACTCAATTGACTTCTGAGTTGAAATCTGAACTGTTGTATTAACTAGAGATTAATCTGATCCATAAATTAGATACTAATTTCAATTGATCTGATTTCTACTCAATGAACTGTTCAATAGTCTAGTCCATAAACTGAACCTTAGGGTAGAGCATATAAAAATAAGAATAAAATTTTAAAAAACAACAACAACAACCCACTAACAAATCCATTTGTAAATTGTAATATTAAGTTTGTTATTCGAACTGTTTACAAGTTTATATTTAAAAAAAAAATTAGTTTTTCATCTGAAAAGAAGTAAAGACCCACATGCATATT
Source organism: Cochliomyia hominivorax (assembly GCA_004302925.2). Taxonomy (NCBI): domain Eukaryota; kingdom Metazoa; phylum Arthropoda; class Insecta; order Diptera; family Calliphoridae; genus Cochliomyia; species Cochliomyia hominivorax. The sequence continues at coordinate 85,416,247 of PYHX02000495.1, read as the reverse complement.
CCAACCACTGGCCAAAGAAATTCTCCCTACTATTGTTTTTATGGTTGGTCCCCTTCACCAATTGTTTGCCAAGTCTGTAAATTGTAATGAGATGATATTTTTATCAGTGATTTTATGTCCCTGTCCCTGTTCCACACTCTCTTGTGTCTACTGCTTTCAATGTTTATGGTAATAATGATGATGATAATGATAGTTGTAATGATCATTATTATTGTAATAGTAATGTAATCATATTTGAAATTGGAGGTGAAAGAAAGAGTGGAAAAAGATAGAAAAGAAAGGAAAAATTGAGGAGAGAGAGAGAGAGAGAGAGAGAGAGAGAGTAAAAAATAAATTATTTTAAAGTCACATTTAAGTTAAAGCCGATTTTAAAGGCAATTTTGGGCCAAACGGTTTGAGCGTTATTCAAATCTAGAGGTTAGTAATCTCACTTCTTCTTAGCTCTCTCTCTATCTATCTCTATCTATCTCTGTCTCTCTTTCTCTTTCTCAAGTCACTGGAAATCCGCCAACATTATTTCTATAAAATTTTTATTTGTTTATTCTTTCAATGCCCCAACGTGTCTCTAGAACTGTATAGAATAAATTTATATTTTTTTACAAAAACTGTGAATTCATTTGCATCCCTTAAACTGTAGGGAACCTGCAAAAAACAACTACTTAAATCCAAAAAAACCCAAAAACAACCTAAGAATATGGAAGTTCGTTTCCAAGCAAACACAAGACGCGTAACAGTCACGTTCCGCAAACTACTAAATATGGGAAAAATGAATAAAACACCCAACAACTTAATGAGTGAATGAATGAGAGAATGAATGAGTGAGTGAATGAATGACAACTGTTTCAGATTGAAAAGAACGAGATGTTAATGAAATACAAAGACAAATCAAAATTGTATTGAATCTGAAGAACGGAAATATGGATCCAACAAAAAAAAAAATCATTTTGGAAAGAGAAATTATAAAATATTTACCCTTCAAATAGAGGGAGTATTATACCACATTATAGCTAAGACTTGAACCAAGTTTCTTTTATAGAAGAATATACACTGGATTGGAAACTCTACTAGAATTTAAACTGAAATCTATGGTAAAAGCTGAACTAGAAATTGAATTAGTATGTGAGCTGGAACCTCAACTAGAAGCAGAATAAGAGTCTGAACCAGTGACTGAATAAGAATCTGAAGTAGAAGCTCAAATAGAATCCAGTAAGAGAACTAGATTCTGAAACAGAAGCCAAACTAGATTACAAAGCAAAATCTTAAGCAGAATTCGGATTGAAATCTGGACTACAATGACACTGAAATGGAATCAGAAAATGAATTCAAATCGGAACTAAAATCTCAATTAGTTACTGAAGTTGAGACTTAACTGGAATCTGTACTATACTCTGAACATGAATTGGAATTGAGAATCAAAAATAATATCTTAACTAGCAACTGGACCAGGATCAGAACACGAAACTGAAGTAGTATCTGGACTAGAAGGGAACTAAAATCGAAACTAGTAAATGAACTAAAAACTGAACCTGAATTTGAGACTGAACTAGTAACTGAATTGGAATTAGAAACTGAGTTATTCGATTTAGAATCTGAACTAGAATCGGAAGTGGAAAAAGGATTAGAAAATGAAATAAAATCCCGATCAGAATCTGTAAAAGAAACTGAACTAGAATCTAAACTGATACCGGAAATTGGTTCTGAAATAAACTAAGCTATAGAAAACTATAATGAGAACTATAATCTGATTAATAATCTGAATTAGATTCTGAACTAGAATCTGAATTTGAAACACTATTTGACTGGTCTCTAAACTAGAACGGAATTTGAATCTAAAAGGCAACAGAACAGCAAACGGAATTATAATCCGAATTAGAATCTAAACTAGCAACTTGGCTTGATCTGAACCACTATCTTCTCAACTGGTATCTGACCTTGAAAAGAGAAATTGAACTAGAATCTGAACTGGAATCGCATCCGTAATTTGAACTAGATTCTGTATAAGAATCCGCAATGGAATCTAAAGTAAAAATCTGGCCTGGAATTCAAGTTAGAAACTGAACTAGAAATTAAACGTGAGTCAAAGCTGAAACGGAATCAGGTCACGAAATTGAACTATAAAATATACTGAATCTGTACTTCAACTCTAGTTGAATTAGAATCGGAACAAGACTCGGAAATAAAAACTTATTAGGATCTTAATTGGAATTTAAAGAAGAAAGAGAATGTTAAGCTGAACTAGAATCTGGAGAGGAATTTGAACTAGAATCTTAACTTAGATAAAAATACAGGATCTAAACATAGATTCTAAGGTTAAACTAGGGCCTGACGTAGATCAGAATTAGGATCTGAACTGAAATATAAAACAGAATCTGAACATCGTCTCTCTAGACTGTAATCTGAACAAGAACCTGAAATATGGACTCAATAAGAAACTGAAATGTAATCTTAAACAGATTTGGAAAATAATATAATTACACTTCCTCCCCTTTTCCTAACCCCTCTCCCCCCAATTAAGATTCACAATTTAATCTAATGAAAATGATCGGGAAAACATTGGAACTAGACAAACATAACATAACGCTTAACAAAATATTCATAAACTCATTTCCATAACTTGAAGGCAAAACGAACAGGCAACAACAACAACAGCAGCAACAGCAACAGCAGGAAGACAGGCAACAAATATTAAATCTACATCTTGTTTTCCGAATAGAAACTTTGTTGTTGAGGGAAATGGGAAAATGAATGAATGAATGAATGAATGACAATCAAGGCTGATGATATGAAGCCAAACACAATGATGACGTTGATGACGATGTTGTTGACGACAACAGATCTCAACAGAAACATAGAAAAAATGAAAAATAACAACATCAACAACAACAACATCAAAATGAAATGAATAAATAAATACTATAATGTTGTTGTTGTTCTTCTTGTTCTTGTTGCAAAAAGTTGCGTGCTACTTTTAGTGGTAACAATAGAAACAATAGAATTTAAAACACAACATACATACACACACAGACACACACACACCCACACACAGCCACTCACTCTCACATATAGATACAACTGAACGCCCTCTATTCTTGGGGGACTTAAAGAAATCAACATAAATTCTGTTGACAGTTGCAACAGTGGCAAAGTGAAAAGTGTTGCAAATAGAACAATTGGAACAAAAATTGCATGTGGTTTATGAGATGAAAGGAAACAGGTATTAAATCGGAAAAGGTGCGACGAGAGGAAAGGACGATAGTAAACGGATTGAGATGGCAACAGTGGAAAAACAACAAAACTAAAATTGTAGACAGGAACAATAAAAAGAAAAAGAAAACGAAAAAAAAAACAAAGTTGTAACGAAAACCTCTTCATCAATTTCAGAAATTGTTAACAACAAGCAGCGACAAGACAACAACAACAAGAAGGCCACCTATTTAGAACAATTGTAAAATTGTTAGCAGTTGAAAACAGACGGAAGGAAGGAAGGTCTTCCAGAATTAATCTAAATCTGAACTGATAACCTGAATTAGAATTTGGACTAGAATCTGAACTGGAATGTAGAACTAGAAGTGATGTAGATCCGAACTAGAGCTGAGGTAGAACTGAAATAGAGCTGAACTAGAATAGAGCTGAACCAGAAGAGAACTAGAACTTAACTAGAACTGAACAAGAAGAGAACTAGAACTGAAATAGAGCTGAACTAGAACTGAAATAGAACTGAACTAGAACTGAACAAGAACTAGAACTGAACTAGAACTGAACAAGAATTGAACAAGAAGAGAACTAGAACTGAACAAGAAGAGAACTAGAACTGAACTAGAACTGAACAAGAATTGAACAAGAAGAGAACTAGAACTGAACTAGAACTGAACTAGAACTGAACAAGAAGACAACTAGAACTGAACTAGAACTGAACAAGAAGAGAACTAGATCTGAACTAGAACTGAATTAGAACTGAACAAAAACTGAACAAGAAGAGAACTAGAACTGAACCAGAACTAAACTGAGGACTTATGCCAATAAGCCAACCTTCTTCATACGAATATATTTTAATTTGTTTTTGTTGCTGCAACAAAAAACATAAATTCCGGTTGCCAAGCATAACACACATTATCACAAGTGTATTCACCGGAAATAACAGAAAAATACATAACAAAAAAATTGTTATAGATGAACCGGGCACAAAAAGCACAGAAAACCCATAAAAATCGTTAACCAAATACAAATCCGGCAAGAGGAGACGAAGGCAGACAAGAAAACGAAGTTGAGGGAAAAACAATGAAAAAGAAAAATACAAAACAGAAAGCCATTGACAACAGAAGAGAAACAACTAAAAAGGCTTTCCAAATTTGTTTATTATTGTCGCTCCCATGGCCTAACTTACCACCACCCCCCCCAAACCTTCTTCCATATTACTCTCTTCCTCGATTTTGCCAATTGTTGGTGTTTTGTGTTTGTTATTTGTTTTCGTTCTTCCCAATTCTTCTATACTCTGGGGAAAAATCAATGGTAAAACGTTGCCGACTTGGCGCTTGTTAAAATAGAAATAAAAAGAATGAAGAACTACAAATTTTGGAATCAGGTCTTTTGTTTTTTTCTTACTTTTTACTTTTTGTTATTGTTTTTATTTAACAAATTCCATTAGTTTTAGTTGCTTTTTGTTTTCTTCTCTTTTGTTTATTTATTTTGCTTTTGCGTTGCCAATATTGACTCAATGAATTTTCATCTATTGAAAAATTGATTGATGATATTTGCCAGTAGTCATCCTCGTCATCATCCTCATCCTCATTGTCGTCCATGATTTTTTTCTTTGTTTTTGTTTTTGAATTTTGCGTTTTCTTTTTTCCATATCACTGACATACTTTTGTTCACATTAAATTTTGTGGTTTCTTCGAAAAGGACATTTATTCGTCCTGGAATTGTCGTTGTTGTCTTTTCTTGCCGGATTTAGGAAATGACACTTGTTTATTGTTTGATTGTGTTACAAAACTTATTTAAAAGATACAACAACAATTTTATTTGGATTATTTCCAAAATATAGAGTGTGAACTTCGATTAGTTGCCAATGACGAGGTGGTAGAGGTCAATGAACGTTTGAATGAAAACTTGGGATTTGGGAAAACTGTATGGAGAGGCCTTTGAAAGGCTCTATAAAGGAGGTGTTGAAAGCTTTAGAAAGGAATTTTTGAAGTTCGCTATAAATGGGACTTTGGAAGCCTCTTGGAATGACTCTATAATGGAGAGTTTACAAGAAACTAGACTTTGGAAATTTCTACTGAAGAGGCTTCAGAGATGAGTCTTTGAGAGACTCACGAACGAGTATTTGAAAGTCGCTATAAAGGAGATCTTAAATGTCTTTAAGGAGATCACTTGGAAGTCTCTATTGAAGAGGCTTTAAAAACTCTATAGAGGAGACTTCGAAAGATTCGTAAACGAGTCTCTGAAAGTCTTTGAAATGACACTATAAACGAGACCATGTAAAGTTTCTATAAACGGGAAGTTGAAGGTTTTTATAAAGTAGATTTTGGAAATCTATAATAAAGAAGATGGCAAAAGTCTCTATTTGAAATATGTGGAGGTGACTTTAAAAATTTATAAAGGAGATTTTGAAAGTCTCTATGGAGGAGACTTTGAAAGTCTCTATAGAAGAGACTTTGAAAGTCTCTATAGAGGAGACTTTGAAAGTCTCTATAGAGGAGACTTTGAAAGTCTCTATAGAGGAGACTTTGAAAGTCTTTATAGAGGAGACTTTAAAAGTCTCTATAGAGAAGACTTTGAAAGTCTCTATAGAGGAGACTTTGAAAGTCTCTATAGAGGAGACTTTGAAAGTCTCTATAGAGGAGACTTTGAAAGTCTCTATAGAGGAGATTTTGAAAGTCTCTATAGAGGAGACTTTGAAAGTCTCTATAGAGGAGACTTTGAAAGTCTCTATAGAGGAGACTTTGAAAGTCTCTATAGAGGAGACTTTGAAAGTCTCTATAGAGGAGACTTTGAAAGTCTCTATAGAGGAGACTTGAGTGAGTGTTTCTATAGAGGAAAATTCTGATTAAAGCTTATTTTTCCTGATTAAATATATATTTTCATTTACTTTTATTGGCCACAAAACCACCATGTTATTTTTAAGTAAAAGTTTAAATAATAAAAAAAAATCTGAATCCACAATATAAAAACGTTCAACCACAAAAATAAAGATAAAAATAAAGATAAAAATAAACCTTAAGTTTAACACTTTATAAAACTCTCAGCATACGAATTGTATTTGTCATGTACAATTTTCACCTACGTTTACCTTAAATTTTCATTAATTATTAATGCATTTCAACCAGTGACGACGGCGATGGTATAGAGGAGTGGAGTGGAGTGGATGATGATGAAGATGATGATGCCTTGTGATGGTCTGAAATAAAACTAAAGTTGAAATACAAACAGAGAGAGAAATGTATTTTAATAGAAACACAACCAGGTTACGTGTTGCATCATTTCGAGCTCCTCACTCCTCACTCCAATTCAAAGTTTTCTGCTTTTTCAAAAAAAGAATAAACTTCTCGCTCGTACAGATAAATAGAATTTATTGAAATGGTTGAATAAACCATCATCTATGGAGACAGACGGATGGAAGGTAAGAAGGACAGACAGACAGGCAGACATTTCAGTAGCATTCACACATTCAGTAGCATGAAAGAGGACAGACATAGAAAAGCAAATCATGAAAATGTGAAAAATATTTATTGTGTGGGAGTTAGAAGAAATTGGGACACCTTATAGGGAAAACCAATGCTGCAAATAAGTCAGGGAAACTTGCAAACTAAAATATTGAGATCCGGGAATTTTGTCTTTATCAAGCATAATTTTCTTTAGTTGTCCATGTCTAAATGTTACCAATCCAATGCTGAATAGAACATGCCATTCATTTATGTTATAGCTCCTCAAGTTATATTACACATTGGCAAAAGAATCAGTTTTTCTATCTCTTTTTATTTTCAGGTTCCTTATTTACATGAAGTATTATTTTTATTGTACCATCAATGAATACGAAATAAAGTTACTTTTTGCATAATTGATTAAATGGCTGCCTATAACGGTTATTCTAGTGATTTGTTTCTCAATATGTTTTCTTATTTTAACCCCTCTTACTCTGCGTCAACGTAACAGTTCATCTGTAAATAAAGAATTTGTAACAGTAAAATGTCGTAACATTAAAATGAATAAATAATATGAATCTTTATTCTACTCTTTAGGCAGTTGAAAGTGAGTAGACCAGCTACCAAAGTCGAAGTAAAATCTCGCTTTCTGGGCACATTCCTAGAAGCTTACAAAATATCCCTCTGGAAATCCTCATGTTAAGAGTCTTTCGCAAGACATTCGAGGACTCTTCTGCAGAGTCACTTATAGTTTCTTCTTCTTATGAAGATCTTCAAAGTCTGCTCCATAAAGACCTTTGTAGTCTTTTCAATAAAGACCTTCGAAGACTTCTCCATAAAGACCTTCGAAGTCTTCTCCATAAAGACCTTCGAAGTCTTCTCCATAAAGACTTTCTAAGTTTTCTCCATAAAGACCTTCAAAGTCCTCTCAATGGAGACCTTTAAACTCTCCGTAATCGAGAACTTCAAAGCCTCTTTAATAGAAACCTTCAAAATCTCCCCTTTAGAGACCTTCAAAATCCCGTTTATAGAAATTTCCAACATCTCTTCCATGGAGACTTTCAAAGTCTCGTTTGTGGTGACTTTCAAACTCCCGCTTGTAGAAACTTTCGTTTTGTCGTTTAAGGAGTCTTGTTTCTTGTATAGAAACATTTCAAGTCTCCTCTAAAGAGGTTTTCATTTTATCATTCAGGGAGACTTCCCAAGAGTCCTCTATGGAGATATTCTATAGAGACTTTCAAAGTCGCCTCTATAGAGGCTTTGAAAATCTGGTTTATAGAGACTTTCACAGTTTAGATTATGAAGTCTTTCAAAGTCTTCTAAATAGAGATTTTCAAGGTCTACTCAATAGAGGCTCTCAAAGTTTCGTCAATAGAGGCTTTCAGAGTCTTCTTTAAAAGCCTTAAAAGTCTTCTATAAAGACTTTCAAAGTTTCGATTTAGAAGTCTTTCAATGTCTTCACTATAGAATGTTTGAAAGTCTCCCCAACAGCGATTTTCAAAGTTTCCTCTATAGAGACTTTAAAAGTCGGGATTATGGAGGCTTTCAAAGTTTCCTTTAAGAAGTCTTTCAAAGTGTTCAAAATAGAGATTTTCAAAGTCTCGTCGATAGATGCTTGCGAAGTCTTCTATAGAGGCCTTTAAAGTCTTCTATAAAGACTTTCATAGTTTCGACTTAGAAGTCTTTCAATGTCTTCACTATAGAATGTTTCAAAGTCTCCCCAATAGCGATTTTCAAAGTTTCCTTTATAGAGACTTTAAAATTCGGGATGATGGATGCTTTCAAAGTTTCCCTTAAAAAGTTTTTCAAAGTCTCGTCAATAGGGGCTTTCAAATTCTTGTCAATAGAAGCTTTCAAAGTCTTCTATAAAGACTTTCCAGTATTGTCTATAGTAACTTTTATATAGATTTTCAACGTCTTGTTTGTAATGACTCAAAGTCCAGTTGGGTAGAGGTTTTCGTAGTGTCCTTTAAGGAGTCTTGCTAATAGGGACCTTTTTTATTAAGACCTACATAGTCTCGTCTATAGCGAATTTTCGGTATTGGAACTTTCAAAGTTGTATCCTAATTTATAGAGGTTTTCATAGTTACGTTCAGGGAATCTTGCCAAGTCCGCTTTATAGAGACTTTCCAAGTTGACCATTCAAATTGACTTCAATTGAGATATTCAAAGTCATTTCTATAAAGAAATCTCTTTCATAGAGGTTCTCATAGTGTCGTTCAAGAAGAATTCCAAATTCTATCTATAGAGGCTTCCACTGAGTCACTTCTATAGTGATTTCCATTGAGATATTCAAAGTCTCTTCTATAGAGAAGTCTCCTCTATAAACGTTTTCATAGTGTCGTTTAAGGTGAATTTCAAAGTACACTTTATAGCGACTTTCCAAGTCTCCTCTGTAGAAACATTCAAAGTTTCCATTATAGATTTTCATGGTCTCAAAGTCTCGTTTTGGAAGTCTTTCAAAGTTTCCTCTATACAGACATTCTAAGTATCGGTGGAAGAGGCTTTCCAGTCATCTTTATGGAGACTATCAAAGTCTAGACTGTAGAGGTCTTGACAATCGCTTCTGTTAGAAACTTTAAAGTGTCTTCAATAAGATTTTAAAATCTCCTCGATAGAAACTTCTAAAATCTCTCCTACAATGCTCATATTTTCCTTTTCTCTCATCCTACTTCGTTTGGTTCATCATCGACAAAAAGCAGCTGTAAAGTATGCTTTACATTATTTTCCTTTTTTTCTCTAGTTTCCATTCTATTTTCCTCTTCCTCCCATATTTTCTTTTAATCATTATTATATTTTTAATAAAAACCATTAAGAGAATTCCAACAATCGTTAAGAAAAAAGTATTGTAATAACAGACATTACAGCATATGAGTACTAATCCATTGAACTTGAGAGGGTTTTTTGTTTAAACCCCAACGTTTAGGGGCGGCAGAAGAGAGGGAGAGAGAGATAGAGTGATGGAGTGAGATTGGGAAACACATTATTAAGGTTTAGTGAACACTGCTTTTACTGCAACGTGCAAAAGTGTTATGAAATTATAGTCATAATAACATCAGCTACAACACCAACAACAATAATTTGATTATTCAAAGTTTAAAAGGGCGTAAATACAAAAAAAATTTGTAATTTTCTGTTGAATGGACGAAGTGCCAATTGTTGCATTCCTTTTCATATCAATTATTCTTTGTATTTTCTTCTTCTTTCTTAAGCTTATTTAAAAATGACGATGTTAAAAGCGAAACCCAAGAGCCGTCAGTGATTAACACAATGAAATTGCTAAAGAGCTGGCAAAATAAACTGTTGAAAAGCTTAAAAAGTAATTAGGCTAATGGGAGGCGTTTAGTTAAATGAAATGAAAAAAAATATTGAGAAAATGTGGGATGTAGAATAAGATTTAAATATTTTAAATGAAATCGAATTGTACTACTGAACTAGAATCGGAATTATAATCTGAACTGGAAGTGAACTAGAAACTTGGTAAGAAATGGATTCCAAATAAGAATCTAAACCAGGATCTGGACCAGTTTCTAAACTGGATTCTGAACTAGAAACTAGAAATATAAATTGGAATCTGTAGTGGAATCAAATTTAGAATCTGAATGGGAATTTGGAATTGAACTTGAATCTGAACTAGAATTTGAATTAGAATCTGAACTAAAAGCTTTACTAGATCTGTACTGGAACTGAACTAGAACTTAACAAGAAGTAAACTAGAACTTAACTCGAGCAAGAACTGAACAAGAACTGAAGTAGAACTGAACAAGAACTGAAGTAGAACTGAACAAGAACTGAAGTAGAATTGAACTAGAACTGAAGTAGAATTGAATCAGAACTGAAGTAGAACTGAACAAGAACTGAAGTTAAAGTGAACAAGAACTGAAGTAGAATTGAAGTAGAACTGAATCAGAACTGAAGTAGAACTGAACAAGAACTGACGTAGAAGTGAACAAGAACTGAAGTAGAATTGAAGTAGAACTGAACAAGAACTGAAGTTAAAGTGAACAAGAACTGAAGTAGAATTGAAGTAGAAATGAATCAGAACTGAAGTAGAACTGAACAAGAACTGAAGTAGAAATGAACAAGAATTGAAGTAGAACTGAACAAGAACTGAACTAGAATTGAAGTAAAACTGAACAAGAACTGAAGTAGAACTGAACAAGAACTGAAGTAGAAATGAACAAGAATTGAAGTAGAACTGAACAAGAACTGAACTAGAATTGAAGTAGAAATGAACAAGAACTGAAGTAGAAATTAACAAGAATTGAAGTAGAACTGAACAAGAATTGAAGTAGAACTGAACAAGAACTGAACTAGAATTGAAGTAGAACTGAACAAGAACTGAACTAGAATTGAAGTAGAAATGAACAAGAACTGAAGTAGAAATGAACAAGAACTGAAGTAGAAATGAACAAGAATTGAAGTAGAACTGAACAAGAACTGAACTAGAATTGAAGTAGAAATGAACAAGAACTGAAGTTAAAGTGAACAAGAACTGAAGTAGAATTGAAGTAGAATTGAATCAGAACTGAAGTAGAACTGAACAAGAACTGAAGTTAAAGTGAACAAGAACTGAAGTAGAATTGAAGTAGAACTGAATCAGAACTGAAGTAGAACTGAACAAGAACTGAAGTTAAAGTGAACAAGAACTGAAGTAGAATTGAAGTAGAACTGAATCAGAACTGAAGTAGAACTGAACAAGAACTGACGTAGAAGTGAACAAGAACTGAAGTAGAATTGAAGTAGAACTGAACAAGAACTGAAGTTAAAGTGAACAAGAACTGAAGTAGAATTGAAGTAGAAATGAATCAGAACTGAAGTAGAACTGAACAAGAACTGAAGTAGAAATGAACAAGAATTGAAGTAGAACTGAACAAGAACTGAACTAGAATTGAAGTAGAAATGAACAAGAACTGAAGTAGAAATGAACAAGAACTGAAGTAGAAATGAACAAGAATTGAAGTAGAACTGAACAAGAACTGAACTAGAATTGAAGTAGAAATGAACAAGAACTGAAGTACAATTGAAGTAGAACTGAACAAGAACTGAAGTAGAACTGAACAAGAACTGAAGTAGAAATGAACAAGAATTGAAGTAGAACTGAACAAGAACTGAACTAGAATTGAAGTAGAACTGAACAAGAACTGAAGTAGAACTGAACAAGAACTGAAGTAGAAATGAACAAGAATTGAAGTAGAACTGAACAAGAACTGAACTAGAATTGAAGTAAAACTGAACAAGAACTGAAGTAGAACTGAACAAGAATTGAAGTAGAAATGAACAAGAACTGAAGTAGAAGTGAACAAGAACTGAAGTAGAATTGAAGTAGAACTGAACAAGAACTGAAGTAGAACTGAACAAGAACTGAAGTAGAAATGAACAAGAATTGAAGTAGAACTGAACAAGAACTGAAGTAGAAATGAACAAGAACTGAAGTAGAAATGAACAAGAACTGAAGTAGAAATGAACAAGAACTGAAGTAGAAGTGAACAAGAACTGAAGTAGAATTGAAGTAGAACTGAACAAGAACTGAAGTTAAACTGAACAAGAATTGAAGTAGAATTGAAGTAGAACTGAACAAGAACTGAAGTAAACCTGAACAAGAACTGAAGTAGAACTGAACAAGAACTGAAGTAGAAATGAACAAGAACTGAAGTAGAAGTGAACAAGAACTGAAGTAGAATTGAAGTAGAACTGAACAAGAACTGAAGTAGAACTGAACAAGAACTGAAGTAGAAATGAACAAGAATTGAAGTAGAACTGAACAAGAACTGAAGTAGAAATGAACAAGAACTGAAGTAGAAGTGAACAAGAACTGAAGTAGAATTGAAGTAGAACTGAACAAGAACTGAAGTAGAACTGAACAAGAACTGAAGTAGAAATGAACAAGAATTGAAGTAGAACTGAACAAGAACTGAAGTAGAACTGAACAAGAACTGAAGTAGAAATGAACAAGAACTGAAGTAGAAGTGAACAAGAACTGAAGTAGAATTGAAGTAGAACTGAACAAGAACTGAAGTAGAACTGAACAAGAACTGAACTAGAATTGAAGTAAAACTGAACAAGAACTGAACTAGAATTGAAGTAAAACTGAACAAGAACTGAAGTAGAAGTGAACAAGAACTGAACTAGAATTGAAGTAAAACTGAACAAGAACTGAAGTAGAACTGAACAAGAACTGAAGTAGAAATGAACAAGAATTGAAGTAGAACTGAACAAGAACTGAACTAGAATTGAAGTAAAACTGAACAAGAACTGAAGTAGAACTGAACAAGAATTGAAGTAGAACTGAACAAGAACTGAAGTAAACCTGAACAAGAACTGAAGTAGAAATGAACAAGAACTGAAGTAGAACTGAACAAGAACTGAAGTAGAATTGAAGTAGAACTGAACAAGAACTGAAGTAAACCTGAACAAGAACTGAAGTAGAAATGAACAAGAACTGAACTAGAACTGAACAAGAACTGAAGTAGAAGTGAAGTAGAAGTGAACAAGAACTGAAGTAGAATTGAAGTAGAACTGAACTAGAACTGAACAAGAACTGAACTAGAATTGAATCAGAACTCAACTAGAACTGAACTAGAACTGAACAAGAACTGAAGTAGAAGTGAACAAGAACTGAACTAGAACTGATCTAGAATTGAATCAGAACTCAACTAGAATTGAAGTAGAAGTGAAGTAGAACTGAACAAGAACTGAAGTAGAAGTGAACAAGAACTGAACTAGAAATGTACCAGAACTGAAGTACAAATGAACAAGAACTGAACTAGAACTGATCTAGAACTGAACTAGAACTGTACCAGAACTGAAGTAGAACTGAAGTAGAACTGAACTAGAATTGAATCAGAACTCAACTAGAATTGAAGTAGAAGTGAAGTAGAACTGAACAAGAACTGAAGTAGAAGTGAACAAGAACTGAACTAGAACTGAACCAGAACTCAACTGGAACTGAACTAGAACTGATCTAGAACTGAACTAGAACTGTACCAGAACTGAAGTAGAACTGAACTAGAACTGAACTGGAATTGAATCAGAACTCAACTAGAATTGAACTAGAACTGATCTAGAACTGAACTAGAACTAAACTATAACTGAAGTAGAACTAAACCAGGACTGAACTAGAACTCAACTAGAACTCATTAGATTCCTCAGTGGATTCTGAACTAGATTTTGAACTAGAATCTGCATAATAATGTGAATTAGAATTCGAACAAGAATCTGAACTAGAAATCTCATATGGAGTTTAATCTGAATTAGAATCTCAGCTAGACTCCTTTATTGTCCAGATTATAGTTTATTCCATTTTCTATATAAGTCCGTAGTCCATTTTCTATATAATACTTTTGTTTACATTATGATTCATGACATCAATTATGACCTTGAATTATTTAATTTTGTTTTTATAAATAAAAAAAATTTCAAATTATAAATAATTAAAATGTCTTTTGCTACAATTTTCAGTTTCATGATGACATGATTAATTATAGACTATTTTTTTATAAGTTTTCTTGTAACGAGGGGAAATTCGGAATTTTTGCAAAGAAATTTTATTTGTTTTTTATCTTTAATAAAAAAATTTATTTTAATAAAAACATTTTTAAATAAGAAGAAAAAAAGAGTTCATTGAATGCAATAATGGATGATGCAGTTTGTTTATTTATAAACTCTTATAAGCTCTCGAATGATACAAAGACAGTGGGTGATAAAAATTAGGCAAATTATGGAATTTAAAAAAAAAATTGATGGAATTAAAAATTTGATTTAACGAATTTGAATTTTTTTTTTTTTTTTTTTTTTTTTTGAGATTTTTGTTTATTTATTTAAGTGTTTTTTGTTACCCACTGTTAATAACATAAACAAACCCCCTCAGTAGCAACTATATTAATAATAACAACAACAATGAAAGTTCATTAATGAGTGTATTTGTTTTTACAAGTTAAACAATCATAACAAAAAATAAAAAACAAAACATAAATAAAACTACCGTTACAAAACAAAAAAATCTCTCACTCACTCTCTTTTAAGTTTGACAGCAAAAAACTTATAAGACAAAAGAGAGAGAGAGAGAGAGAGAGAATAAGTAAACAAACATTCCCAACCAACACCTCCTTATTATTTCATCAATTCATTCAATGACTGACTGTCTTGCTGTCTGTCATACACATGTAAATATTAATGTAAACATGTCTTTGTTGTTGTTGTTGTATAAGAATTACAACAATTTCATATAAAACTATTCAATTCACATCTAATAAAATTGAGAGAAGAAACAAAGAAAAAAAAACAACATTGAAAATAAAAAAGAAAGAAATCAAATAGAAAAAAAATTGGCACAAAAGTTCGTTGCACTACAACAAGTCAATCAACAAAATTTTACAATAACAACCTACTAGCAACATGCAATTGCAACAATAACAATAACATCAACAATTTTTTTTTTTTTTTTTTGTAAATTAGAGGGTGTTTACTGTTGCAATTTTTGTTTTCTTTTCATTTTTACTCAATAAAAATGAAGAGAGTAAACACTCTGCCTCTCACTCTCTCTCTGAATTTAAAGCATTGAACTTAACATTTATTTTAATAACAACAGAGTTGTTATTTATATACATAACAGTATGTTAAATTTTATATTATTTTTGTGACAGAGAATTTAAAGAGAGTGTTTTGTTTTTCTATGAGAGCATAATGTTAATTGTGTTTTATTAACATAACAGCTGTTTTATTAACAGGTTCATATTTTATTTCATGCTGTAAATTTCTGGTATTAACATTTGTTTACATTTTTTGCTAATAATCTGTCAAGTGACTTTAAAATCAGATTTTTTTCTACAAATTATAATAAAAATTTAGTCATAGTTCAGATTCAAGTCCAGATCAGCTCTATATCCAGATCAGCTCTATATCCTGGTTGTTATTCAAGTTTATATTTTAGTCCAGATTCCAGATTCAAACTAAATTCTAGTTTAGACTCTAGAGAATCAAATTCAGATTTTAGTTGAGAATGTAGTTCACAATTTAATTCATATCTAATTTAGTTTAGATTTTAGTGCAGGTTCTAGTTCAGTTTTTAGATGCGTTACTAGTTCAGATTCCCGTTTAGATTCTAGTTCAGGTTATATTGAAGATCCACGTTCACGATTCTAGTTCAGTTTTGATTCACATTCTAGTCCAGATTCTATTTATGTTGGATTTTAGTTTAGTTCTGATTCAGATTCTTGTGCAGGTTGTAGACTAGATTATTGTTCAGTTTCCAGCTCAGAATATAGTTCGGGGTCTAATCTAGATTGTAGATAAGCTCTAGTTCAGATTCTAAGATCATAGTTCTGATTCCGTAGAGTACAAGTTCAATTGCTATTTAATATTTTAGTTCAGTTTCTAGTTGAGATTCTAATTGAAATTCTAGCTTAGATCTAGTTAAGCTTCGAGTTCAGATTCCCGTTTAGACTGTAGTTCAGATTATATTGAAGGTCCACATTCTGATTCTAGTTCAGATCTGATTCATATTCTAGTCCAGATTCCATTTAAAATTCTATTTCAAATTTTAGTTCAGTTCTGGTTCAGATTCCATGTTCTATTTTAGATTCTTGATAAGTTCCTCGTTCAGCTTCTAGTTTAGTTCTATTTTAGTTCAGATTCTAGTCCAGTCCTCGTTTACATTCTAGTTCAGATTCCGGTTCAAAATCAAGTTCAATTGTAATCTAAGATTTTAGTTCAGCTTCTAGTTGAGATTTTTCTTCAGATTCCAGTTCAGATTCTATTGATGATTCCAGTCCAAATTCCATTTAAAATTATAGTTCGAATTATGTTTCAGATTCTTGAAAATATACTAGTTCAGATAAGTGTTCAGTTCTGGTTCAGATTCTAATTCAGATTCTAATCTAGATTTTAGTTCATCTCTAGTTCAGTTGTTAGATCAAGTTCTGGTTCAGATTCTAGTTGAGATTTTTGTTGAAATTCTGGCACAGATTTTATTCAGGTTCTTGTTTGTATTCTAGTTCAGATTCCAGTGCCGTCTTGACACAGTTCTATTCCAATTCTTGTTCAATTCAGGTTCAGTTGTACTTCAGTTCTTATTTTGATTTAATTCAATTTTATTTCAGATTCTAATTTGTTTTTATTCAGATCTAGATCAGATCTAGTTCAGTTTTAGTATAGTTGGAGTTCTGGTTCTAGTCTAGATTCTAGTTCTTATTCAGTTTTAATGCAGTTCAGTTCTTGTTCAGTTCCAGTTCAATTCTAGTTTAGTTCCAGTTCAGTTCCAGTTCAATTCTAATTCAGCTTTAGTTCAGTTCTTGTTAAGTTCTAGTTCAGATTAGTTTAGCTCTGGTTCATATATAATTCAGTTCCAATCTGGATGGCAGATTATTCTGAATTGGCTTTTCTTTAGCCTAACAAATAGACATTAACTTATTTATTTTATCTTAAGTCACCAAATGCAACATTTTTTTTTCATTTCCTTATAAAATTTCATTAAGTTTTCCATTTCCGCTTTTCATTTATATTTTCAATTACATAAATAAATTTGTAATTTCCATTCGCTTTTTTTTCCTTATTAAGATTTGTTATCTCATTACAACCAAATAAATTCATAATTAAGTGAATCGAAATCGTTAACTCATGCCAAAACTTAACTTGAATTAAATCCGATACAAATCTTGGTAATTGAAACTGTCAAATGCAGTTAACACAACAAAACGTCTAAAGAAACAAATAAACACAACAAATAATATTTTATTTCTTTCATAGATAGGACGGACGGATGGACAGACGGAGAGACGGTCTTTTGATTTGGTTAATAATACTAAACTTGTTGTTTCTTTTATTGTTTGGCCGTCTTAATGGCCAAAAAAAATTCCCACATGACTAATGTTACCGAAAACACCAGGTGTAATTGGTTAAACATGGTCATTACAAGACAATATTCGACAGGTTTTAATAAAAGAGAGAGGGGAGAGAGAGGGGGTGGAATGAACGCGAGAGAGACAGACTATTATTAATAATGGAATTACAACAAAAATAACAACTTGTTGAAAGTTATTTTTTGATTGCAATAATTTAAGTTGCTACATTTTTGGTTTGTGTTTTTAGTTAAATTCAGTTGGATTTTTTCCAATGGAATTTGAAAGGTATTAGGGGGGTTCATAACTGAATAGACAATCCATAGTCTACACTATAGAGTTATCTATAGTCCACACTATAGAGTTATCTATAGTCCCAGACTATAGAGTTATCTATAGTCCCAGACTATAGAGTTATCTATAGTCCCAGACTATAGAGTTATCTATAGTCCCAGACTATAGAGTTATCTATAGTCCCAGACTATAGAGTTATCTATAGTCCCAGACTATAGAGTTATCTATAGTCCCAGACTATAGAGTTATCTATAGTCCCAGACTATAGAGTTATCTATAGTCCAGACTATATATATAGAAATCTGTAGTCCAGACTATAGACAATTAATTAATTAATAATTTAATAATTTTCCTTTTAATCACTTTCATCCATAAATATTCTTCTATTCTTTACTCTTTCTCTTTCTCTCTCTCTCTCTTTTAGTCCTTAAATGTTTTTAATTAATTTTTCATCTCTTTTCAATAAAAACGATTTGGGAAAACAATAAGAAAACCTCAATTTGAACTTTGCAGTTTCAGCAAATATTTACCACAAACAACACTTGAATAATGAACGCAACATTTTACTTATTGTTTTGTTGTAAAACTCGTTCTATAAAGACTCTCAACCTTTTTTTGGGGGGGGGGGTGGGGAGTGGTGGATTTATTTCCAATAAATTATCAAATAAATGACATTTGACTGTAGAAAATCTGCAGGAAATTGAAATAGCAATTGCACGCATAAACACTCATACATATACACACACACATATAACACGTATCACAGCGTACTAATAGGAAACCTATTGAGAGGTATTAGAATTTGTTTAGCATAGATATGTGTGCCATTTAAAAGGCTGTAGGGTATTTAACTTTGACTCAAAAATGCAAAATGCAACAATCACCCACAAAATTGTAACAATGTGCTATAGGAAGTGGTGGGTGTATAAAGTTTAATGTTGTATGGGTAACATATAAAGGACTTGGGAAGGACCTTAATTATAATTTGAACTAGAATATCAATTAATGTTGAAACTAAAATCTAAACCAGATTCCGAAATAAAATATTTACTAAAATCTGAATTATCGTGTGAAATGTAATTTAAATTTGAATATGAACTAGAGTCTGAATTAGGACCTGAAATGGAAACTGGACTAGAATCTGAACCAATATCAGAGCTGGAACATATGATTTGGAATCAGTGCTACAATCATAATTTTAATCAAAAACCTGAACTAAACTCTTAGCTGGGATCTATGCCAGATTCATAATTGAAATCTTAAACAAAAATCCTGGAAAAAGAATATGAAGTAGGATCTGAACTGGAATCTAAACAAGATTCTGAAAAAGGATCTGCACTAAAACAAAATCTGAACAGTAGTTAGAACTAGAATCCAAATTAGAATCTAAACTAAAATTTAAATGAACTGAAATCTAAACTGGAATCTGATTAAGAATTGGGACTACAATTTTAACTTAAATCCGAATAGAATCTTAGGAAGGATCTGAATTAGGATTTAAACTAGAAACTGAAGTAAATTCTTATCAATCCGAAACAGAATCTGGACTTAGTACTTTACAGAAATCTGAAAGAACTGGATTCTAAATTACAATTCCAATTAAAATCTGATTTAGATTTAGAACAAGAACTAGAATCTGAACTAAAATCTGAGATAGAATCTTTAATAGAGTATTAAGTAGGATCCGAACATGGATCTAAACAAGAATTTGAACAATTTAAAATAGAAGGAAGCAGAATAACTAGAATTCAAATTAAAATCTAAACTAGATTTAGACTTGAATCCAAACTACAACCTTAATTAGAATCTGAATTAAAATTGGAATTACTAGAATCTGAATTAGAAACAAATTTCTGAATTACAATTTGAGCTGAAATCTAAAACTAGAATCTGATCTAGAAATGATCCTAGATCCCTGTTCTAGAAAGTGATGAAGAAATGATGTAGAGCATTTCTAGAAATGATCTAGGAATGATAAAAAGAACGTTCTAAAAAAGTTCTAGAAATGATCTAGAACTCTTGTAGAACTGACTTGGAACTGCAGTAGAAGTGGTCTTGTACTGTAGAAGAACTGATCCCAAACTGTTCCAGATTTGATCTCGAATTGTTTATAATTGATCTCGAACTGTTTTAGAACTCAACTAGAAGTGATCTGGAACTGATTTTGGACTGTTCTAGAACTGATATCGGAACTGTTCTAGAACTGATCTCGAACTGTTCTAGAACTGATCTCGAATGTTCTAGAACTGTTTAAGAACTAATCTAGAACTGTTCTAGAACTGTTCTAGGACTATCTAGAACTAATCTAGAACTGTTCTAGAACTAATCTAGAAGTGTTCTAGAACTAATCTAGAACTGATCTCGAATCTAGAACTGTTCTTTTAGTAACCCAGAAGGGTTCAGCATTTAAAATTCCTTTTACCTATTTGTAGCATTAATCTCATGTTTTCCGATTACAAAATTCCGGCAATATTTGAACAGTTTTTGCCTTAAGCAGCATTTACCTTAAAAGAAGCACACAATTGCCCCTGTAACTTTGTTTGGGAAAAAGGAAATGGTGGAGGAATTGGGGGCGATGCAGATAGAGAATAAATGCATTGAGTTAAATGTTTTAACAGGAAACTCCAGCTGTGTTTTATGAATGTGACAGACATTTAAGTGAAAGAAGAAAATTGCATTAAACGGCAAAAACTGGAAAAGGAGTGAAGAGTTAAGGGAGCATTAGTATGTGTGTGTGTATGTGTGTGTGGGAAAGTTCAGAGTCTGAGTTGACTACAGATCAAGGTTTGATTGTCACAGCTGGCAAATTAATAAAATGTTGTTTATTGTCGTTTTTAGTTGTATGAGTTTTGGTCCTGTATTTTTTGCACATTTCACGTTCTGATTCCTGTATTTCAGCACTAAAATTGAAACTATACTTTGTTATGGTTTTTATGGATTTTTTTCACTTCCTTTTTGTTGTTTTTTTTTGTTCTTGTATTCGTTTGGAATAAAGCCAATGCAAATGCATTATGCAAATTGCTGCAGCAAAATATCATTGCTGGAGCCAACAATAACTTAAATGGCAAAAGGGATGAAAAGAAAAAAGATATTAAACAAATTAAATTAACCCTTTAAGGTGTTCAAATTATTGTATTTAATAATTTTAATCGATTAAAAATTTTGGTTTTACGAATAATCGTTTTTAATTTCATAAATAATTAAATTTCTGGTGTAAATTTAAGAAAATTTCGGAGAAAATAATTTTTTGTCTAAAAATTTAATCGAGTAAAAACCCCGGTTTAAAATAATCGAATAATTTCACTAGTAAGAGTAAAGTATATATTTCTTTTGCTTACTTTTTAACATAACACCATTTCAAACATTTAATGATTAATTAGCCGAATATTTTCAAACCGAATAATAAAAAATTTTCGAATAAATCGTTTGTTTTTGTCCAGAAGTGTTTGGAAATTATAGTTCCTCCACAATTTTATTAAATTTAAAGATCTGTACAATAAATGCGATTTCTAGACAAATATTATTTTAACAAATAAAAAACCGTTGGGCGATTAATCGCTTTTATAACTACAAAAATGTTTACAAAATATTAAAATTCAACCACGGATTTTATACATTTAGAATGTTTTAAATAAACAGAATTTTCAAACGATATTTGTATGAAATAAAATAATCGGTTTAGCGATTAATCGTTAATATTAATAATCGAAATATATGAATAAACTATATTTGTTATTATTTATTAGCTTTAAGTCGTTTAAGAACATATTTTGTAAATTATTATTGCGAATAAAAAACCGGTTAAGGAATATTTGTCAAAATATCGAATAATCGTTAATATTTTACTAACATATACAGAAATATTATTTTTTATACAAATACTAATTTAAAAATTAAGGTAAATTCTTGACGAATATTTTTAACGAATAAAACCCGTTATACTAATAATCGTAAAAATTTTTCAAATTAATTTTCCAAAAATTTTTTCTTTTACAAAAATTTTTATAAATGATGAATTTTGGGATGATTGCAATTTCCAAACCTAAATTGCTAAAACGAATAAAAAACCGGGTTTCCAAATTTTTTGCAAAAAAAAAAAAAAAATGAAATTAACGCAAATTATTACACTTTTAATATTTAAAGCTGATTTTTATTTCTAAGCCCATATTTTTTAACCAATCATTAAACCGGTTGTACGAATAATCGTTCATATTTTGTAAAAAAAAGTTAACGAAAACATATTTGTTGTTCTTAAATTATTAAATACTAAATGTTTAAGCACAATTTCAGTTTCCAATTAAAATTTTTTAATGCAAAAAAATAAGTTTGCCGGAAATAATCGTACATATTATGATTATTCGTTAAAAATTTTCACACAAACTTACGCAAAATATTATCTAATCAATTTAAAATGCAGGAATTAAATTAAAAAAATTCAATTTTATAGTTAAATTTTAACGAATAAAAAAACCGGTTTTACGAGTAAACATTTTGATTCGTTTTAAATAGTTAACAAAACTTGCTTTTCTTAAAAGGCAAACTTAAAAAATTTCAAAACTCTAAATTGTTTAAGATACTTAATCGATAATTTTAATTAATTAAAAACCGGTTTGATGATTATACGTTAAAAAAAATAATAAATATTACGCAAAATATTCCTAATGAATTTTAAAATATAAAATATGTTAGGAAAAACGAATTTTATAGTAGAATTTTAACAAATATGGAAAACGGTTATTCGATTAATCGTTTTTAGTTTGAAAATATTTAAAATAAATTTAGATTTTTCAGCAAAATGTTTAAAAACTTCAAAAAAATAAAAAAAACAAACTTCAGATTTTAGCGATTATTTTAACGAATAAAAACCGGTTTGAACTATTAATCGTTTATGTTTGTTAAATAAAAATGATAGATATGTGAATCATTTATAAAAATAAATGTTTCCACACTAAAATTAACAGACACCTTTTTATTTTATAAACCGGTTTTTAACGATTAATCGTTAATAATTTTTTAATAGTTGACGGATATTCTGTATACTTCTTAATGGGTAATAGTTCAAATAAAACACACCTTTAAACACCCAAAAAACACACGTAGATTTTAGCGATTATTTTAACGAATAAAAAACCGGTTTGACGATTATTCATTTATGTTTGTTAAATAAAAATTTATAAAAATTGATGTTTCCACACTTTTGTCAGCAAAACGTTTAAAGACTTGAAATAGTTAAAAACAAACTTAAATTTTTAGAAATATTTTAACGAATAAAAAACGGTTTCACAATTATTCATTTATGTTTGTTAAATAAAAATGATGGATATGTGAATGATTATAAAAAATAATGTTTACACACTAAGATATATAATATTCATATGTTTATAAACCGTTTTTAACGATTAATCGTTAACAATTTTTTTAAATAGTTAACGATATTCTGCACACTTTTTAATGGGTAATAGTTAAATAAAACACACCTTTAACACCCACAAACATATTTGAAAATCTCCAATCTCACATATATAAACATTATAGTTGTTTGTGTGTGTGTGTGTCATTAGTCCTGCCATTTCGTTACATCGTACCTACAATTTAATGGGTTTTACATGTGAATTTATAATATTCGTATTTGTTTGTTACAGATTTTTATTATTTTCCTATATTTTTGCTTACTTCAGACATATTTTCAGATAAATCCT
>PYHX02000495.1:85281282-85392675 GCA_004302925.2 Cochliomyia hominivorax | reverse complement strand
AAAAGAACGAGGTGTTAATGAAATACAAAGACAAATCAAAATTGTATTGAATCTGAAAAACGGAAATATGGATCCAACAAAAAAAATATTCATATTGGAATGAGAAATTATAAAACATTTACCCTTCAAATAGAGGGAGTATTAGACCACATTATAGCTAAGACTTGAACCAAGTTTCTTTTAAAGAAGAATATGAACTGGATTGGAAACTCTACTAGAATCTGAACTGAAATCTAAGGTAAAACCTGAACTAGAAATTGAACTAGTATGTGAGCTGGAACCTCAACTAAAAGCTGTATACGAGTCTGAACCAGCAACTGAATAAGAATCTGAAGTAGAAGCTCAAATAGAATCCAGTAAGAGAACTAGATTCTGGAACAGAAGCCAAACTAGATTACAAAGCAAAATATAAAGCAGAATTCGGATTGAAATCTGAACTACAATGACACTAAAATGGAATCAGAAAATGAATTCAAATCGGAACTAAAATCTCAATTAGTTACTGAAGTTGAGACTTAACTGGAATCTGTACTATAATCTGAACATGAAATGGAATTGAGAATCAGAAATAATATCCTAACTAGCAACTGGACCAGGATTAGAACACGAAACTGAAGTAGTATCTAGACTAGAAGGGAACTAAAATCGAAAGTAGTAAATGAACTAAAAACTGAACCTGAATATGAGACTGAACTAGTAACTGAATTGGAATTAGAAACTGAATAATTCGATTTAGAATCTGAAATAAAATCGGAAGTGGAAAAAGGATTAGAAAATGAAATAAAATCCCGATCAGAATCTGTAAAAGAAACTGAACAAGAATCTAAACTGGTACCGGAAATAGGTTCTGAAATAAACTAAGCTATAGAAAACTATAATGAGAACTATAATCTGATTAATAATCTGAATTAGATTCTGAACTAGAATCTGAATTTGAAACACTATTTGACTGGTCTCTAAACTAGAACGGAATTTGAATCTAAAAGGCAACAGAACAGCAAACGGAATTATAATCCGAATTAGAATCTAAACTAGCAACTTGGCTTGATCTGAACCACTATCTTCTCAACTGGTATCTGACCTTGAAAAGAGAAATTGAACTAGAATCTGAACTGGAATCGCATCCGTAATTTGAACTAGATTCTGTATAAGAATCCGCAATGGAATCTAAAGTAAAAATCTGGCCTGGAATTCAAGTTAGAAACTGAACTAGAAATTAAACGTGAGTCAAAGCTGAAACGGAATCAGGTCACGAAATTGAACTATAAAATATACTGAATCTGTACTTCAACTCTAGTTGAATTAGAATCGGAACAAGACTCGGAAATAAAAACTTATTAGGATCTTAATTGGAATTTAAAGAAGAAAGAGAATGTTAAGCTGAACTAGAATCTGGAGAGGAATTTGAACTAGAATCTTAACTTAGATAAAAATACAGGATCTAAACATAGATTCTAAGGTTAAACTAGGGCCTGACGTAGATCAGAATTAGGATCTGAACTGAAATATAAAACAGAATCTGAACATCGTCTCTCTAGACTGTAATCTGAACAAGAACCTGAAATATGGACTCAATAAGAAACTGAAATGTAATCTTAAACAGATTTGGAAAATAATATAATTACACTTCCTCCCCTTTTCCTAACCCCTCTTCCCCCAATTAAGATTCACAATTTAATCTAATGAAAATGATCGGGAAAACATTGGAACTAGACAAACATAACATAACGCTTAACAAAATATTCATAAACTCATTTCCATAACTTGAAGGCAAAACGAACAGGCAACAACAACAACAGCAGCAACAGCAACAGCAGGAAGACAGGCAACAAATATTAAATCTACATCTTGTTTTCCGAATAGAAACTTTGTTGTTGAGGGAAATGGGAAAATGAATGAATGAATGAATGAATGAATGAATGAATGAATGAATGAATGACAATCAAGGCTGATGATATGAAGCCAAACACAATGATGACGTTGATGACGATGTTGTTGACGACAACAGATCTCAACAGAAACATAGAAAAAATGAAAAATAACAACATCAACAACAACAACATCAAAATGAAATGAATAAATAAATACTATAATGTTGTTGTTGTTCTTCTTGTTCTTGTTGCAAAAAGTTGCGTGCTACTTTTAGTGGTAACAATAGAAACAATAGAATTTAAAACACAACATACACACACACACACCCACACACAGCCACTCACTCTCACATATAGATACAACTGAACGCCCTCTATTCTTGGGGGACTTAAAGAAATCAACATAAATTCTGTTGACAGTTGCAACAGTGGCAAAGTGAAAAGTGTTGCAAATAGAACAATTGGAACAAAAATTGCATGTGGTTTATGAGATGGAAGGAAACAGGTATTAAATCGGAAAAGGTGCGACGAGAGGAAAGGACGATAGTAAACGGATTGAGATGGCAACAGTGGAAAAACAACAAAACTAAAATTGTTGACAGAAACAATAAAAAGAAAAAGAAAACGAAAAAAAAACAAAGTTGTAACGAAAACCTCTTCATCAATTTCAGAAATTGTTAACAACAAGCAGCGACAATACAACAAGAACAACAACAACAAGAAGGCCACCTATTTAGAACAATTGTTAAATTGTTAGCAGTTGAAAACAGGCAAAAGGAAGGAAGGTCTTCTAGAATTTATCTAAATATGAACTGATAACCTGAATTAGAATTTGGACTAAAATCTGAACTGGAATGTAGAACTAGAAGAGAATTAGAAATGAATTAAACTCAACCGATCTAGAACTAAACAAGAAATAAACAAGAAGAGAACTAGAACTGATTAAGAAGAGAAATAGAACTTAACTAGAACTGAACAAGAAGAGAACTAGAACTGAACAAGAACTGAACTAAAACCGAACTAGAACTGAACTAGAACTGAACCAGAACTGAATTAAAACTGAAATAGAACTGAACAAGAACTGAAGTAGAACTGAACTAGAACTGAACTAGAACTGAACTAGAACTGAACAAGAACTGAACTAAAACCGAACTAGAACTGAACTAGAACTGAACCAGAACTGAATTAGAACTGAACTAGAACTGAACAAGAACTGAAGTAGAACTGAACTAGAACTGAACTAGAACTGAACTAAAAATGAACTAGAACTGAGCTTGAACTGAACAAGAACTGAACTAGAACTGAACAAGAACTGAACTAGAACTGAACTAAAACCGAACTAGAACTGAACTTGAACTGAACTAGAACTGAACTAGAATTGAACTGGATCTGAACTTGAACTGAACTAGAACTGATCAAGAAGAGAAATAGAAGTTAACTAGAACTGAACAAGAAGAGAACTAGAACTGAACAAGAAGAGAACTAGAACTGAACAAGAAGAGAACTAGAACTGAACAAGAAGAGAACTAGAACTGAACAAGAAGAGAACTAGAACTGAACAAGAAGAGAACTAGAACTGAACTAGAACTGAACAAGAAGAGAACTAGAACTGAACAAGAACTGAACTAGAACTGAACAAGAAGAGAACTAGAACTGAACAAGAAGAGAATAGAGCTGAACTAGAACTGAACAAGAAGAGAAATAGAGCTGAACAAGAACTGAACTAGAACTGAACAAGAAGAGAACTAGAACTGAACAAGAACTGAACAAGAAGAGAACTAGAACTGAACAAGAAGAGAATAGAGCTGAACTAGAACTGAACAAGAAGAGAAATAGAGCTGAACAAGAAGAGAACAAGAGCTGAACAAGAAGAGAACTAGAACTGAACAAGAAGAGAACTAGATCTGAACTAGAACTGAATTAGAACTGAACAAAAACTGAACAAGAAGAGAACTAGAACTGAACCAGAACTAAACTGAGGACTTCTGTCAATAAGCCAACCTTCTTCATACGAATATATTTTAGTTTGTTTTTGTTGCTGCAACAAAAAACATAAATTCCGGTTGCCAAGCATAACACACATTATCACAAGTGTATTCACCGGAAATAACAGAAAAATACATAACAAAAAAATTGTTATAGATGAACCGGGCACAAAAAGCACAGAAAACCCATAAAAATCGTTAACCAAATACAAATCCGCCAAGAGGAGACGAAGACAGACAAGAAAACGAAGTTGAGGAAAAAAACAATGAAAAAAGAAAAATACAAAACAGAAAGCCATTGACAACAGTAGAGAAACAACTAAAAAGGCTTTCCAAATTTGTTTATTATTGTCGCTCCCATAGCCTTACTTACCACCACCCCCCAAACCTTCTTCCATATTACTCTCTTCCTCGCTTTTGCCAATTGTTGTTGTTTTGTGTTTGTTATTTGTTTTCGTTCTCCCCAATTCTTCTATACTCTGGGGAAAAATCAATGGTAAAACGTTGCCGACTTGGCGCTTGTTAAAATAGAAATAAAAAGAATGAAGAACTACAAATTTTGGAATCAGGTCTTTTGTTTTTTTCTTACTTTTTACTTTTTGTTATTGTTTTTATTTAACAAATTCCATTAGTTTTAGTTGCTTTTTGTTTTCTTCTCTTTTGTTTATTTATTTTGCTTTTGCGTTGCCAATATTGACTCAATGAATTTTCATCTATTGAAAAATTGATTGATGACATTTGCCAGTAGTCATCCTCGTCATCATCCTCATCCTCATTGTCGTCCATGATTTTTTTCTTTGTTTTTGTTTTTGAATTTTGCGTTTTCTTTTTCCATATCACTGACACACTTTTGTTCACATTAAATTTTGTGGTTTCTTCGAAAAGGACATTTATTCGTCCTGGAATTGTCGTTGTTGTCTTTTCTTGCCGGATTTAGGAAATGACACTTGTTTATTGTTTGATTGTGTTACAAAACTTATTTAAAAGATACAACAACAATTTTATTTGGATTATTTCCAAAATATAGAGTGTGAACTTCGATTAGTTGCCAATGACGAGGTGGTAGAGGTCAATGAACGTTTGAATGAAAACTTGAGACTTGGGAAAACTGTATGGAGGGGCCTTTGAAAGGCTCTATAAAGGAGTTGTTGAAAGTTTTAGAAAGGAATTTTTGAAGTTCGCTATAAATGGGACTTTGGAAGCCTCCATAGAGAAAACCTTAATGGTTTTCATAGAGGACACTTGGAATGACTCTATAAAGGAGACTTTGCAAGAAACTAGACTTTGGAAATTTCTATTGAAGAGGCTTCAGAGATGAGTTTTTGAGAGACTCATTGAAGTGGCTTTAAAAACTCTATAGAGGAGACTTTGTAAACGAGTCTCTGAATGTCTTTGAAATGACCCTATTAACGAGACCTAGAAAGTTTTTATAAACGGGACGTTGAAGGTCTTTATAAAGTAGATTTTGGAAATCTATAATAAAGAAGATGGCAAAAGTCTCTATTTGAAATATGTGGAGGTGACTTTAAAAATCTATAAAGGAGATTTTGAAAGTCTCTATAGAGGAGACTTTGAAAGTCTCTATAGAGGAGACTTTGAAAGTCTCTATAGAGGAGACTTTGAAAGTCTCTATAGAGGAGATTTTGAAAGTCTCTATAGAGGAGACTTTGAAAGTCTCTATAGAGGAGACTTTGAAAGTCTCTATAGAGGAGACTTTGAAAGTCTCTATAGAGGAGACTTTGAAAGTCTCTATAGAGGAGACTTTGAAAGTCTCTATAGAGGAGACTTTGAAAGTCTCTATAGAGGAGACTTTGAAAGTCTCTATAGAGGAGACTTTGACTGTAAGTGTTTCTATAGAAAAAAATTCTGATTAAAGCTTATTTTTCCTGATTAAATATATATTTTCATTTACTTTCATTGGCCATAAAACCACCATGTTATTTTTAAGTAAAAGTTTTAATAATAAAAAAAATCTGAATCCGCAATATAAAAACGTTCAACCACAAAAATAAAGATAAAAATAAAGATAAAAATAAACCTTAAGTTTAACACTTTATAAAACTCTCAGCATACGAATTGTATTTGTCATGTACAATTTTCACCTACGTTTACCTTAAATTTTCATTAATTATTAATGTATTTCAACCAGAGACGATGGCGATGGTATAGTGGAGTGGAGTGTGGATGATGATGAAGATGATGATGCCTTGTGATGGTCTGAAATAAAACTAAAGTTGAAATACAAACAGAGAGAAATGTATTTTAATAGAAACACAACCAGATTACGTGTTGCATCATTTCGAGCTCCTCACTCCTCACGCCAATTCAAAGTTTTCTGCTTTTTTCAAAAAAAGAATAAACTTCTCGCTCGTACAGATAAATAGAATTTATTGAAATGGTTGAATAAACCATCATCTATGGAGACAGACGGATGGAAGGTAAGAAGGACAGACAGACAGGCAGACATTTCAGTAGCATTCACACATTCAGTAGCATGAAAGAGGACAGACATGGAAAAGCAAATCATGAAAATGTGAAAAATATTTATTGTGTGGGAGTTAGAAGAAATTGGGACACCTTATAGGGAAAACCAATGCTGCAAATAAGTCAGGGAAACTTGCAAACTAAAATATTGAGATCCGGGAGTTTTGTCTCTATCAAGCATAATTCTCTTAAGTTGTCCATGTCTAAATGTTACCAATCCAATGCTGAATAGAACATGCCATTCATTTATGCTATAGCTCCTCAAGTTATATTACACATTGGCAAAAGAATCAGTTTTTCTATTTCTTTTTATTTTCAGGTTCCTTATTTACATGAAGTATTATTTTTATTGTACCATCAATGAATACGAAATAAAGTTACTTTTTGCATAATTGATTAAATGGCTGCCTATAACGGTTATTCTAGTGATTTGTTTCTCAATATGTTTTCTTATTTTAACCCCTCTTACTCTGCGTCAACGTAACAGTTCATCTGTAAATAAAGAATTTGTAACAGTGAAATGTCGACACATTAAAATAAATAAATAATATGAATCTTTATTCTACTCTTTAGGCAGTTGAAAGTGAGTAGACCAGCTACCAAAGTCGAAGTAAAATCTCGCTTTCTGGGCACATTCCTAGAAGCTTACAAAATATCCCTCTGGAAATCCTCATCATGTCTTTCGCAAGACATTCGAGGACTTTTCTGTAGAGTCTCTTATAGTTTTTTCTTCTTATGAAGGTCTTCAAAGTCTTCTCCATAAAGACCTTCGAAGTCTGCTCAATAAAGACCTTCGAAGTCTTCTCCATAAAGACCTTCGAAGTCTTTTCCATAAAGACCTTCGAAGTTTTCTCCATAAAGGCCTTCTAAGTTTACTCCATAAAGACCTTCGAAATCTTTTCAATAGAGACCTTTAAACTCTCCGTAATCGAGAAATTCAAAGCCTCTTTAATAGAAACCTTCAAAATCTCCCCTTTAGAGACCTTCACAATTCCGTTTATAGAAATTAACAACATCTCTTCCATAGAGACTTTCAAAGTCTCGTTTGTAGTGATTCTCAAACTCCCGCTTGTAGAGACTTTCGTTTTATCGTTTAAGGAGTCTTGTTTCTTGTATAGAAACATTGCAAGTCTCCTCTAAAGAAAATTGCGTAGTCTCCTCTAAAGAGGTTTTCATTTTATTATTCAGGGAGACTCTATAGAGACTTTCAAAGTCTCCTCTTTAGAGGCTTTGAAAGTCTGGTTTATAGAGGCTTTCACAGTTTAGATTATGAAGTCTTTCAAAGTTTTCTAAATAGAGATTTTCAAGGTCTACTCAATAGAGGCTTTCAAAGTTTCGTCAATAGTTCCTTTCAAAGTCTTCTATAGAGACCTTCCAAGTATCGTTTATAGAAACTTCCAAAGTCACTTCTATAAAGACTTTCAAAGTTTCGATTTAGAAGTCTTTCAAAGTTTTCACAGTAGAATGTTTCAAAGTCTCCTCAATTCGGGATGATGGATGCTTTCAAAGTTTCCCTTAAGAAGTCTTTCAAAGTCTTCTAAATAGAGATTTTCAAAGTTTCGTCAAAAGAGGTTTTAAAAGTCTCGTCAATAGAGGTTTTCAAAGTCTCTTCAATAGAGGCTTTCAAAGTCTTCTATAAAGACTTTCCAAGTATTGTCAATAGAAACTTTCAAAGTTACTTTTATATAGATTTTCAACGTCTTGTTTGTAATGACTTAAAGTCCAGTTTGTAGAGGTTTTCGTAGTGTCCTTTAAGGAGTCTTGCTAATAGGGACTTTTTTATTAAGACCTACAAAGTCTCCTCTATAAAGAATTGAAAAATTTTCGGTATTGAGACTTTCAAAGTCGTATCCTATTTTATAGAGGTTTACATAGTTACGTTCAAGGAGTCTTGCCAAGTCCGGTTTATAGAGACTTTTCAAGTAGACCATTCAAATTGTCTTTAATTGAGAAATTCAAAGTCATTTCTATAAAGAAATCTCTTTCATAGAGGTTCTCATAGTGTCGTTCAAGAAGAATTCCAAAGTCTATATACAGAGGCTTCCACTGAGTCACTTCTATAGTGACTTCCATTGAAATATTCAATGTCTCTTCTATAGAGAAGTCTCCTCTATAAACGTTTTCATAGTGTCGTTTAAGGGAATTTCAAAGTACACTTTATAGCGACTTTCCAAGTCTCCTCTGTAGAAACATTCAAAGTTTCCATTATAAATTTTCATGGTCTCAAAGTCTCGTTTTGGAAGTCTTTCAAAGTTTCCTCTATACAGACATTCTAAGTGTCGGTAGAAGAGGCTTCCCAGTCATCTTTATGGAGACTATCAAAATCTAGACTGTAGAGGTCTTGACAATCCCTTCTGTTAGAAACTTTAAAGTGTCTTCAATAAGATTTTAAAATCTCCTCGATAGAGACTTCTAAAGTCTCTCCTACAATGCTCATATTTGCCTTTTCTCTCATCCTACTTCGTTTGGTTCATCATCGACAAAAAGCAGCTGTAAAGTATGCTTTATATTATTTTCCTTTTTTTCTTTTCGCTTCCATTCTATTTTCCTCCCATGTTTTCTTTTAATCATTATTATATTTTTAATAAAAACCATTAAGAGAATTCCAACAATCGTTAAGAAAAAAGTATTG
Source organism: Cochliomyia hominivorax (assembly GCA_004302925.2). NCBI lineage: Eukaryota > Metazoa > Arthropoda > Insecta > Diptera > Calliphoridae > Cochliomyia > Cochliomyia hominivorax. The sequence goes on along the minus strand of PYHX02000495.1, from coordinate 85,383,703 downwards.
TAATAACAGACATTACAGCATATGAGTACTAATCCATTGAACTTGAGAGGGTTTTTTGTTTAAACCCCAACGTTTAGGGGCAGCAGAAGAGAGAGAGAGAGAGAGAGAGAGATAGAGTGATGGAGTGAGATTGGGAAACACATTATTAAGGTTTAGTGAACACTGCTTTTACTGCAACGTGCAAAAGTGTTATGAAATTATAGTCATAATAACATCAGCTACAACACCAACAACAATAATTTGATTATTCAAAGTTTAAAAGGGCGTAAATACAAAAAAAATTTGTAATTTTCTGTTGAATGACGAAGTGCCAATTGTTGCATTCCTTTTCATATCAATTATTCTTTGTATTTTTCTTCTTCTTTCTTAAGCTTATTTAAAAATGACGATGTTAAAAGCGAAACCCAAGAGCCGTCAGTGATTAACACAATGAAATTGCTAAAGAGCTGGCAAAATAAACTGTTGAAAAGCTTAAAAAGTAATTAGGCTAATGGGAGGCGTTTAGTTAAATGAAATGAAAAAAAAAATATTGAGAAAATGTGGGATGTAGAATAAGATTTAAATATTTTAAATGAAATCGAATTGTACTACTGAACTAGAATCGGAATTATAATCTGAACTGAAAGTGAACTAGAAACTTGGTAAGAAATGGATTCCGAATAAGAATCTAAATCAGGATCTGAACCAGTTTCTGAACTGTATTCTGAACTAGAAACTAGAAATATAAACTGGAATCTGTAGTGGAATCAAAATTAGAATCTGAATGGGAATATGGAATTGAATTTGAATCTGAACTAGAAGCTTTACTAGATCTGTACTGGAAACTGAACTAGAACTTAACTAGAAGTAAACTAGAACTAAACTCGAATTGAACTAGAAGTGAACCAAAACTCAACTAAAACTGAAGTAGAACTCAACTAAAACTGAAGTAGAACTGAATCAGAACTGAAGTAGAACTGAATCAGAACTGAAGTAGAACTGAATCAGAACTGAACAAGAACTGAAGTTAAAGTGAACAAGAACTGAAGTAGAATTGAAGTAGAACTGAACAAGAACTGAAGTAGAACTGAACAAGAACTGAAGTAGAACTGAACAAGAACTGAAGTAGAAATGAACAAGAACTGAAGTAGAACTGAACAAGAACTGAAGTAGAATTGAAGTAGAATTGAAGTAGAATTGAAGTAGAACTGAAGTAGAAATGAACAAGAACTGAAGTAAACCTGAACAAGAACTGAAGTAGAACTTAACAAGAACTGAAGTAGAACTGAACAAGAACTGAAGTAAACCTGAACAAGAACTGAAGTGGAACTTAACAAGAACTGAAGTAAACCTGAACAAGAACTGAAGTAGAAATGAACAAGAACTGAAGTAGAACTGAACAAGAACTGAAGTAGAATTGAAGTAGAACTGAACAAGAACTGAAGTAGAACTGAATCAGAATTGAAGTAGAGTTGAAGTAGAACTGAACAAGAACTGAAGTAGAATTGAAGTAGAATTGAAGTAGAACTGAACAAGAACTGAAGTAAACCTGAACAAGAACTGAAGTAGAACTGAACAAGAACTGAAGTAGAATTGAAGTAGAACTGAACAAGAACTGAAGTAGAACTGAACAAGAACTGAAGTAGAACTGAACTAGAAATGACCTAGAACTCAACTAGAACTGATTTAGAACTGAAATAGAACTGAACAAGAACTGAAGTAGAACTGAACTAGAAATGACCCAGAACTCAACTAGAACTGATTTAGAACTGAAGTAGAACTGAACTAGAACTCAACTAGAACTCATTAGATTCCTCAGTGGATTCTGAACTAGATTTTGAACTAGAATCTGAATAATAATAAGAATTTTAATTCGAACAAGAATCTGAATTAAAAATCTCATATGAAGTTTAAACTGGAAACAGCACTTTAATCTAAAATTTAAATCTCAGCTAGACTCCTTTATTGTCCAGATTATAGTTTATTCCATTTTCTATATAAGTCCGTAGTCCATTTTCTACATAATACTTTTGTTTACATTATGATTCATGACATCAATTATGACCTTGAATTATTTAATTTTGTTTTTATAAATAAAAAAATAATTCAAAATTATAAATAATTAAAATGTCTTTTGCTACAATTTTCAGTTTCATGATGACATGTTTTAATTATAGACTATTTTTTTATAAGTTTTCTTGTAACGAGGGGAAATTCGGAATTTTTTGCAAAGAAATTTTATTTGTTTTTTATCTTTAATAAATTTATTTTTTTAATAAAAACATTTTTAAATATGAAGAAAAAAAGAGTTCATTGAATGCAATAATGGATGATGCAGTTTGTTTATTTATAAACTCTTATAAGCTCTCGAATGATACAAAGACAGTGGGTGATAAAAGTTAGGCAAAGTATGGAATTTTTAAAAGAATTGATTTTGATTTTTTAATTGATTTGAATTAACGAATTTACACGTTTCGTTATTTTATTTATTTATTTTTTTTTTTTTTTTTTTTTGAGATTTTTGTTTATTTATTTAAGTGTTTTTTTGTCACCCACTGTTAATAACATAAACAAACCCCCTCAGTAGCAACTATATTAATAATAACAACAACAATGAAAGTTCATTAATGAGTGTATTTGTTTTTACAAGTTAAACAATCATAACAAAAAATTAAAAACAAAACATAAATAAAACTACCGTTACAAAACAAAAAATCTCTCACTCACTCTCTTTTAAGTTTGACAGCAAAAAACTTATAAGACAAAAGAGAGAGAGAGAGAGAGAGAGAGAGAGAGAGAGAGAGAGAATAAGTAAACAAACATTCCCAACCAACACCTCCTTATTATTTCATCCATTCATTCAATGACTGACTGTCTTGCTGTCTGTCATACACATGTAAATATTAATGTAAACATGTCTTTGTTGTTGTTGTTGTATAAGAATTACAACAATTTTATATAAAACTATTCAATTCACATCTAATAAAATTGAGAGAAGAAACAAAGAAAAAAAACAACATTGAAAATAAAAAAAGAAAGAAATCAAATAGAAAAAAAATTGGCACAAAAGTTCGTTGCACTACAACAAGTCAATCAACAAAAATTTACAATAACAACCTACTAGCAACATGCAATTGCAACAATAACAATAACAACAACATCAACTAAAAATCTTTTTTTTTTTGTAAATTAGAGGGTGTTTACTGTTGCAATTTTTGTTTTCTTTTCATTTTTACTCAATAAAAATGAAGAGAGTAAACACTCTGCCTCTCACTCTCTCTCTGAATTTAAAGCATTGAACTTAACATTTATTTTAATAACAACAGAGTTGTTATTTATATACATAACAGTATGTTAAATTTTATATTAATTTTGTGGCAGAGGATTTTAAGAGAGTGTTTTTCTATGAGAGCATAATGTTAATTGAGTTTTATTAACATAACAGCTGTTTTATTAACAGGTTTATGTATTATTTCACACTGTAAACTTCTGGTGTTAACATTTGTTTACATTTTTTTACTAATAATCTGTCAAGTAACTTTAAAATCAGATTTTTTTCTACAAATAATAATCAAAATTTAGTTGTAGTCCAGATTCAAGTCCAGTTCAGCTCTATATCCCAGTTGTTATTCAAGTTTATATTTTAGTCTAGATTCTAGTTGAAATCCTGATTAAGATTTTAGTTCAGATTCTTTTCCACATGCAAGATAAATTCTAGTTTAGACTCTAGAGAATCGAGTTCAGATTTTAGTTGAAAATGTAGTTCACAATCTAATTCATATCTAATTTAGTTTAGATTCTAGTGCAGGTTCTGGTTTAGATTAAAGATGCGTTACTAGTTCAGATTCCCGTTTAGATTCTAGTTCAGGTTATATTGAAGATCCACGTTCAGGTTCAAGTTCAGTTTTGATTCACATTCTAGTCCAGATTCTATTTATGTTGGATTTTAGTTTAGTTCTGATTCAGATTCTTGGGCAGGTTGTAGTCTAGATTATAGTTCAGATTCCAGCTCAGAATATACTTCGGGGTCTAATCTAGATTGTAAATAAGCTCTAGTTCAGATTCTAAGATCATAGTTCTGAGCCCGTAGAGTACTAGTTCTGATTCATATTCTAGTCCAGATTCTATTTAAAATTCTATTTCGAATTTTAGTTCAGTTCTGGTTCAGATTCCATTCCATATTCTATTTTAGATTCTTGTTTAGTTCTAGTTTAGTTCTGTTTTAGTTCAGATTTTAGTCCAGTCCTCGTTTACATTCTAGTTCAGATTCCGGTTCAGAATCAAGTTCAATTGTAATCTAAGATTTTAGTTCAGATTCTAGTTGAGATTCTTGTTCAGATTCCAGTTCAGATTCTATTGATGATTCCAGTCCAAATTCCATTTAAAATTATAGTTCGAATTATGGTTCAGATTCTTGAAAAGATACTAGTTCAGATTAGAGTTCAGTTCTGGATTCATATACTAATTCAGGTTCTAATCTAGATTTTATTTCATCTCTAGTTCAGTTGTTAGATCAAGTTCTGGTTCAGATTCTAGTTGAGATTTTTGTTAAAATTCTGGCACAGATATTTTTTCAGTTACTTGTTTGTATTCTAGTTCAGATTCCAGTGCCGTCTTAACACAGTTCTATTTCAGTACTTGTTCAACTCAGGTTCAGTTGTACTTCAGTTCTTATTTTGATCTAATTCAATTTTAGTTCAGATTCTAATTTGTTTTTATTCAGATCTAGATTAGATCTAGTTCAGTTTTAGTATAGTTGGGGTTCTGCTTCCAGTCTAAATTCTAGTTCTTATTCAGTTTTAATGCAGTTTAGTTCTAGTTCAGTTCCAGTTCAGTTCTAGTTCACTCCTGGTTCAGCTTAAGTTCAGCTCTTGTTAAGTTTTAGTTCAGATGAGTTTAGCTCTGGTTCATATATAATTCAGTTCCAATCTGGATGGCAGATTATTCTAAATTGGCTTTTCTGTAGCCTAACAAATAGACATTAACTTATTTATTTTATCTTAAGTCACCAAATGCAACATTTTTTTTTCATTTCCTTATAAAATTTCATTAAGTTTTCCATTTCCGCTTTTCATTTATATTTTCAATTACATAAATAAATTTGTAATTTTCATTCGCTTTTTTTTCCTTATTAAGATTTGTTATCTCATTACAACCAAATAAATTCATAATTAAGTGAATCGAAATCGTTAACTCATGCCAAAACTTAACTTGAATTAAATCCGATACAAATCTTGGTAATTGAAACTGTCAAATGCAGTTAACACAACAAAACGTCTAAAGAAACAAATAAAAATACAACAAATAATATTTTATTTCTTTCATAGACAGAACAGACAGACGGACGGACGGATGGACAGACGGAGAGACGGTCTTTTGATTTGGTTAATAATACTAAACTTGTTGTTTCTTTTATTGTTTGGCCGTCTTAATGGCCAAAAAAATTCCCACATGACTAATGTTACCGAAAACACCAGGTGTAATTGGTTAAACATGGTCATTACAAGACAATATTCGACAGGTTTTAATAAAAGAGAGAGGGGAGAGAGAGGGGGTGGAATGAACGCGAGAGAGACAGACTATTATTAATAATGGAATTACAACAAAAATAACAACTTGTTGAAAGTTATTTTTTGATTGCAATAATTTAAGTTGCTACATTTTTGATTAAATTCAGTTGGATTTTTTCCAATGGAATTTTAAAGGTATTAGGGGGGTTCATAACTGAATAGACAAATCCATAGTCTACACTATAGAGAAATTTATAGTCCAGACTATAGAGAAATCTATAGTCCAGACTATAGAGTTATCTATAGTCCCAGACTATAGAGTTATCTATAGTCCCAGACTATAGAGTTATCTATAGTCCCAGACTATAGAGTTATCTCTCGGTACTTGGACCGTTGTTGTGGAACGTGATGTACAATGGTATCTTGGAATTGGATATACCTGAGGAATCTACGATTGTCGGATTTGCTGACGATATTGCCGTCGTGGTACGTGCAAGATATATTGACGAGGTTGAAATGTATACAAACGATACAATAAGGATCATTAAAGAATGGCTGAAAAAAGCAGGACTAGAACTAGCTGACCATAAGACGGAAGCAGTACTAGTAAGTAGCCGCAAAAAAAGGGAAATATTAAATATTAAGGTTGGAAGGGAGATTATCAAGTCAAGCATGGCGATAAAATACTTGGGCATTATGATTGACGATAGGCTTAACTTCAGGGCCCATATGGAGTATGCTTTTAATAGGGCTGCCAAAGTGAATAGCGCACTTAGTAGAATCATGCCCAATGTTGGAGGACCACGACAAAGTAGACGGCTATTGATTTCTAGGGTTACATTGTCAATATTGTTATATGCAGCGCCTATTTGGGCGCGGTCCACAGGAGATACAACACGTAGGAACGTGTTATCACTTTTCAGACAGAGTTGCCTACGAGTATGCTGTGGTTACAGAACAATTTCACTGGAAGCTACCTGTGTAATAGCCAGTATTATTCCTTTCGACCTGGCTGCAGACGAAGTTCTTAGGATATATGAGAACAAAAGAGAGCATCCTGAAGGCAACAAAAGAGAAAGGAAGCAACAACAACGCGACAGAACATTAGCAAACTGGCAAAGGAGATGGCAGAGTACTCTGAAAGGGCGATGGACGCATAGATTAATACCGGATATAAAAACGTGGATAGAACGTGGACATGGGGAGGTGAACTACCACCTAACTCAATTTCTTTCAGGACACGGAGGATACAGAAGCTATCTGTATAAGATAGGATATGACGAATCCCCAAACTGTCCGATATGCTTGGAAGTAGAGGATGCTGAACATGTGGCATTTCGATGCCCCAGATTTGAGAACCTAAGACGTACACTGGAGTGTGAATCTGGGACGAGTGTTGATGCGGATAACATAATAAGAGTAATGATTTCTTCTGAGGGTAATTGGAATTCGGTTAACCGGTTCATTACCCAAATAAACCTTGCGTTGGGTTTGGAGGAGAAGAGGCGAAAGGAAGAAAGAGAGAATAGGATAATTGAGGTAGCTTAAATGCTAACCAGTCCCGCGAAGTAATACTTAAAGGCAGTTCCGCGGGACATTTATGGTGTTGACGATGGAGGTGGTTTTAGTCAGTAAAAATCCGACATAACCATATGGTACCTTTTGAAGGTTTCCACCTCCAATATAAAAAAAAAAAGAGTTATCTATTGTCCAGACTATAGAGTTATCTATAGTCCAGACTATAGACGATTAATTAATTATTTGTTTAATAATTTTCCTTTTAATCACTTTCATCCATAAATATTCTTCTATTCATCACTCTCTCTCTCTCTCTCTCTCTCTCTTTTAGTCCTTAAATGTTCTTAATTAATTTTTCATCTCATTTCAATAAAAACGATTTGGGAAAACAATAAGAAAACCACAATTTGAACTTTGCAGTTTCAGCAAATATTTACCACAAACAACACTTGAATAATGAACGCAACATTTTACTTATTGTTTTGTTGTAAATCTCGTTCTAAAAAGACTCAAACTTTTTTTTGGTGGGTGGGGAGGGGGGGATTTATTTCCAATAAATAATCAAATAAATGACATTTAACTGTAGAAAATCTGCAGGAAATTGAAATAGCAATTGCACGCATAAACACTCATACATATACACACACACATATATAACACGTATCACAGCGTACTAATAGGAAACCTATTGAGAGGTATTAGAATTTGTTTAGCATAGATATGTGTGCCATTTAAAAGGCTGTAGGGTATTTAATTTTGACTCAAAAATGCAAAATGCAACAATCATCCACAAAATTGTAACAATGTGCTATAGGAAGTGGTGGGTGTATAAAGTTTAATGTTGTGTGGGTAACATATAAAGGACTTGAGAAGGACCTTAATTATAATTTGAACTAGAATATCAATTAATGTTGAAACTAAAATCTAAACCAGATTCCGAAATAAAATATTTACTAAAATCTGAATTATCGTGTGAAATGTAATTTAAATTTGAATATGAACCTGAATCTGAACCAGGACCTGAAATGGTAACTGGACTAGAATCTGAACCAAAATCAGAGCTGGAGCATATGATTTGGAATCAGTACTACAATCAGAATTTTAATCAACATTTGAATCAGTACTAAACCTGAACTAAACTCTTAGTTGGGATCTATGCCAGATTCTGAAATAAAATCTTAAACAAAAATCCTGGAAAAGAATATGAAGTAGGATCTGGACTGGAATCTAAACAAGATTCACAAAAGGATCTACACTAAAACAGAATCTGAACAGGAGTTAAAACTAGAATCCAAAGTAGAATCTGAACTAAAATTTAAATGAACTGAAATCTAAACTGGAATCAGATTAAGAATGGGGTCCACAATCTTATCTAAAATCTGGTTAAAATTTTAAGAAGGATCTGAATTAGGATTTAAACTAGAAACTGAAGTTAATTCTGATCAATCAAAAACAAAATCTGGACTTAGTTCTTTACTGAAATCTGAACGAACTGGATTCTAAATTACAATTCCAATTAAAATCTGAACTTAAATCTGAGCTAGAATCTTTAATAGAGTATTAAGTAGGATCCGCATAGGAAATCTAGAACTGTTCTAGAACTAATCTAGAACTGTTCTAGAACTAATCTAGAACTGTTCTAGAACTAATCTAGAACTGTTCTAGAACTAATCTAGAACTGTTCTAGAACTAATCTAGAACTGTTCTAGAACTAATCTAGAACTGTTCTAGAACTAATCTAGAACTGTTCTAGAACTAATCTAGAACTGTTCTAGAACTAATCTAGAACTGTTCTAGAACTAATCTAGAACTGTTCTAGAACTAATCTAGAACTGTTCTAGAACTAATCTAGAACTGTTCTAGAACTAATCTAGGACTATTCCAGAACTAATCTAGAACTGTTCTAGAACTAATCTAGAACTGTTCTAGAACTGATCTCGAACTGATCGCGAACTGATCTCGAACTGTTCTAGAACTGATCGCGAACTGATCTCGAACTGTTCTAGAACTGATCTCGAACTGTTCTAGAACTAATCTAGAACTGAACTCGAACTGTTCTAGAACTAATCTAGAACTGAACTCGAACTGTTCTAGAACTAATCTTGAACTGATCTCGAACTGTTCTAGAACTAATCTAGAACTGATCTCGAACTGTTCTAAAACTAATCTAGAACTGTTCTAGAACTGTTCTAGAACTGTTCTAGAACTAATCTAGAACTGTTCTAGAACTGTACTAGAACTAATCTAGAACTGTTCTAGAACTGTACTAGATCTAATCTAGAACTGTACTAGAACTAATCTAGAACTGTACTAGAACTAATCTAGAACTGTTCTAGAACTAATCTAGAACTGTTCTAGAACTGTTCTAGAACTGTTCTAGAACTGTTCTAGAACTAATCTAGAACTGTTCTAGAACTAATCTAGAACTGTTCTAGAACTAATCTAGAACTGTTCTAGAACTAATCTAGAACTGTTCTAGAACTAATCTAGAACTGTTCTAGAACTAATCTAGAACTGTTCTTTAATTAATCCAGAAGGGTTCTGCATTTAAATTCCTTTTTCCTATTTGTAGCATTAATCTCATGTTTTCCGATTACAAAATTCCGGCAATATTTGAACAGTTTTTGCCTTAAGCAGCATTTACCTTAAAAAAAGCACACAATTGCCCCTGTAACTTTATTTGGGAAAAAGGAAATGGTGGAGGAATTGGGGGCGATGCAGATAGAGAATAAATGCATTGAGTTAAATGTTTTAACAGGAAACTCCAGCTGTGTTTTATGAATGTGACAGACATTTAAGTGAAAGAAGAAAATTGCATTTAAACGGCAAAACTGGAAGAGGAGTGAAGAGTTAAGGGAGCATTAGTATGTGTGTGTGTATGTGTGTGGGGGAAAGTTCAGAGTCTGAGTTGACTACAGATCAAGGTTTGATTGTCACAGCTGGCAAATTAATAAAATGTTGTTTATTGTCGTTTTTAGTTGCATGAGCTTTGGTCCTGTATTTTTTGCACATTTCACGTTCTGATTCCTGTATTTCAGCACTAAAATTGAAACTATACTTTGTTATGGTTTTTATGGATTTTTTTTCACTTCCTTTTTGTTGTTTTTTTCTTGTATTCGTTTGGAAATAAAGCCAATGGCAAATGCATTATGCAAATTGCTGCAGCAAAATATCATTGCTGGAGCCAACAAATAACTTAAATGGCAAAAGGGATGAAAAGAAAAAAGATATTAAACAAATGAAATTAACCCTTTAAGGAGTTCACAATTATTATATTTTAATAATTTTAATCGATTAAAAATTTTGGTTTTACGAATAATCGTTTTTAATTTTCATAAATAATTTAATTTATGGTGTAAATTTAAGAAAATTTCAGAGAAAATAATTTTCTGTCCAAAATTCTAATCGAGTAAAAAACCCGGTTTTTAAATAATCGAATAATTTTCAATAGTAAGTAAAGTATATATATTTTCTTTTGCTTACTTTTTAACATAAACACCATTTCTAGACATTTATGATTAATTAGCCGAATATTTTTCAACGAATAATAAAAAATTTCGAATAATCGTTTGTTTTTGTCCAAAAATGTTTGGAAAATATTGTTGTTTCAAAATTTTATTAAATTGTAAAGATCTGTACAATAAATACGATTTCTAGACAAATATTATTTTAACAAATAAAAACCCGGTTGGGCGATTAATCGCTTATATAACTACAAAAAATGTATACAAAATATTAAAATTTAAACGGATTTTATAAATGTAGAATGTTTTAAAAGAATATTTTGTATGAATAAAATAATCGGTTTAGCGAATAATCGTTAATATTAATAATCGAAATATATAAATAAACTATATTTGTTATTATTTATTAGCTTTAAGTCGTTTAAGAAACGATATTTTTGTAAATTATTATTGCGAATAAAAAACCGGTTTAAGGAATATTTGTCAAAATATCGAATAATCGTTAATATTTTACTAAGATATACAGAAAATATTACTTTTTTAAACAAAACACTAAATTTAAAATTAAGTTGGAATTCTTAACGAATAATTTTTAACGAATAAAACCCGGTTATACTAATAATCGTAAAAATTTTTCAAATTAATTTTCCAAAAATTTTTTCTTTTACAAACATTTTTATAAATGATGAATTTTGGGATGATTGCAATTTCCAAACTTAATTTGCTAAACGAATAAAAAACCGGGTTTCCAAATTTTTTGAAAAAAAAAAAAAAAAAAAAAAAATGAAATTAATTTTTTTCAGTTTCCAATTAAATTTTTTTAAAGCAAAAAAATAGGTTTGCCGAATAATCGTACATATTATGATTATTCGTTAAAAATTTTCACACAAACTTACGCAAAATATTATCTAATCAATTTAAAATGCAGGAATTAAATTAAAAAAAATCAATTTTATAGTTAAATTTCAACGAATAAAAAAACCGGTTTTACGAGTAAACATTTTGATTCGTTTTAAATAGTTACAAAACTTGCTTTTCTTTAAAGACAATTTTAAAAAAATTTCAAAACTCAAATCTGTTAAGATACATAATCGATAATTTTAATTAATTAAAAACCGGTTTGATGGTTATTCGTTAAAAAAATAATAAATATTACGCAAAATATTCTTTAATGAATTTTAAAATATAAAATATGGTAGGAAAAATTAATTGTATAGTATAATTTTAACGAACATGGAAAATGGTTATTCGATTAATCGTTTTTAGTTTGAAAAATATTTAAAATAAAATAAAATTTTTCAGCAAAACGTTTAAAAACTTTAAAATAATTAAAAAACAAACTTAGATTTTAGCGATTATTTTAACGAATTAAAACCGGTTTGACGATTAATCGTTTGTGTTTGTTAAATAAAAATGGTGGATATGTATATGTTTCCACACTTTTGTCAGCAAAACGTTTAAAGACTTGAAATAGTTAAAAACAAATTTAAATTTTGAGAAATATTTTAACGAATAAAAACCGGTTTGACGATTATTCGTTTATGTTTGTTAAATAAAAATGATAGATATGTGAATGATTTATAAAAAAAATGTTTCCACACTAAAATTAACAGAATTTTTTAATTTTTTTAAACCGGTTTTTAACGATTAATCGTTAACAATTTTTTTTTTAAATAGTTGACGATATTCTGTACACTTTTTAATGGGTTAATAGTTCAAATAAAACACACCTTTAACACCCAACAAACATATTTGAAAATCTCCAATATCACATATATAAACATTTATTATAGTTGTTTGTGTATGTGTGTGTCATTAGTCTCCATATTCGTTACATCGTACCCTACAATTTAATGGGTTTACATGTGAATTTATAATATTCGTTATTTGTTTGTTACAGATTTTTATTATTTTCCTATATTTTTGCTTACTTCAGCATATTTTCAGATAAATCCTTATCAATATATGCAACAACTAACACATTTACACACACACACATACACGTATACATGTGTAACAGAAGTTATATTATGTTGCACATTTGTAAGGATTTATTTGCATATTTTGTATGACATTTTTTGCTATTTTTGTTGTTTTTGAAAATTATTTCCTGTATTGATACGGTGGATTTTGCCAAATGACACAGTTATTAAATGTAACAGAGATTTAAACCCGGTTATATATGGGGATTGAGAGAAGAGAGAGGAAAAATGTTTGTTAAATAGAAAATTGTTGTTAACAAATCAAGGGAAAATTCGGAGCAAATTTAAGGAACAAATAAATAATGATAAGAGTTCTTAGTTCCAATTATAATTCCGACTCAAGTTCAGATTTTATTTCAGATTATAAATCATATTCTAGATCAGATTCTGCCTCATATCCAAGTTAAGATTCCAATTTAGATTCTAATGCCTGTTTTAGTTCAAAAATTTGCAGAGATTCTGTTTCAGATTTTAGTCCAGAGTCGGGTTTAGATTCTAGTTCAGATTACGTTTCAAATTTTAGAGCAGGTTTTAGTTCAGATTTCGGTTCCAATTCTACTGGAGATTGTATTTTGAGTTCGGTTCAGAATCTGTTTCGATTCAAGTTCAGATCCTTAACCAGATTTCAATTCAGATTCTAGTTTAGATCCCTTTTCAAATTCTAATGCAGATTTTTATTCAATATCTGGTTCAGATTCTGATCCCAACTCTTGTTCAAATTCATTCAGATTCTAGTTCAGATCCTGTTTCAGATTTAAGTTCCGAATCTACGATACGGTTCCGATTCTAATGTAGATTTTAATTTTGAAACTGTTTCAGATTTTTTTCCCAATTCAAGATTAGATCCCAAATTAGATTTTAGTTCAGATTCTAGTTCCAAATATGCAGCAGATATTTATTCAGAGTCTGGTTCAGATTCTGAACTGGATTCTAGTTCAGATTCAAATTCCAATTTTATTTCAGATTCTATTTCAGATTTTAATCAAAAATTCTGATTCCGATTCTACTAGTTTTTTAACCTTAACGTCTGGTTCAGATTCTAATTCCGATTTTAGTGTAGTTCTTAATTCAGAATCTGGCTCAGATTTAATTTCAGAATCTAGGTCAGATTCTAAATCAAAATCTGGCTCAGATTATAGTTAAGAATCTGGCTTAGATTTTAGTTTAGAAACTGACTCAGATTATAGTTTAGAATCTGATCTAGATTCCTAACAAGAATCTGAGCCAGATACTAAACCAGAATCTAGATCAGATTCTAGTTCAGATTCAAATTCTAGAGCAGATTTTCATTCCGATTTTAGTACATACGTTAATTCAGAATTTGATTCAGATTATGGTTCAGTTTGTAGTTAAGAATCTGGCTCAGATTCTAGTTCATAATCTGGCTCAGATTCTAGTTCAGAATCTCACAAAACACTAGTCCGGATTATAATTCAACTTCTAGTACAGAATCGGGCACAGATTCTGGTCTAGATTCTGGTTCAGTTTCCATTTTCGACTATAGTGCAGATTTTTATTCAGAGTCTAGTTCAGCTTTTGGTTTCGATTCCTGTGCAGGCTTAAACCAAGAGTCTGACTCAGATTCTAGTTCAGATTCTGTTTTAGATTTTAGTGCTGATTTTAATTCAGAGTCTGCCTCAGATTTTTGATTTAGGTTCTAGTAACGATTCCGTTTCAGATTTAAATTTAGAAGTTGGTACAGACTTTAAATCAGATCCTGGTTCCGATTAATGTGAAGGCTATAATCTAGAGTCTAGTTTTGATTCTAGTGCAGAATTTAGTACAGAATCACTTCTATTTTGCTTAAGTTCATTTCTAGTTTAGTTGTAGTTCCGATCTATTTCAGTTCTTGTTGAGTTCTTGTTCAGTCCTAATCAGTTCTAGTTCAGCTTCAGATCAGTTCTAATTCAGTTCTAGTTCAGTTCTAGTTTAGCTCTAGTTCAGTTTTAGTACAGTTCTAATTCAGTTTTAGTAATGTTCTAATTCAGTTTTGGTTCAGTTCTAATTCAGTTTTGGTTCAGTTTTAATTCAGTTTTAGTTCAGTTTTAATTCAGTTCTAATTCAGTTTTAGTACAGTTCTAATTCAGTTTTAGTACAGTTCTAATTCAGTTTTAGTAATGTTCTAATTCAGTTTTGGTTCAGTTCTAATTCAGTTTTGGTTCAGTTTTAATTCAGTTCTAGTTCAGTTCTAGTTCAGTTTTAATTCAGTTCTAATTTAGTTTTAGTACAGTTCTAATTCAGTTTTAGTACAGTTCTAATTCAGTTCTTGTTCAGTATTGGTTCAGTTTTAATTTAGTTTTAGTTCAGTTCTAGTTCAGTTTTAATTCAGTTCTAGTTCAGTTCTAGTTCAGTTTTAATTCAGTTCTAATTCAGTTTTAGTATAGTTCTAATTCAGTTTTGGATCAGTTTTAATTCAGTTCTAGTTCAGTTTTAATTCAGTTCTAATTCAGTTTTAGTACAGTTCTAATTCAGTTTTAGTACAGTTCTAATTCAGTTTTAGTAATGTTCTAATTCAGTTTTGGTTCAGTTCTAATTCAGTTTTAGTACAGTTCTAATTCAGTTTTAGTACAGTTCTAATTCAGTTTTGATTCAGTTCTTGTTCAGTTTTAATTTAGTTTTAGTTCAGCTCTAGTTCAGTTTTAGTTCATTTCTAATTCAGTTTTAGTACAGTTCTAATTCATTTTTAGTACAGTTCTAATTCAGTTTTAGTACAGTTCTAATTCAGTTTTAGTACAGTTCTAATTCAGTTTTGGTTCAGTTCTTGTTCAGTTTTGGTTCAGTTTTAATTCAGTTCTAATTAAGTTTTAGTACAGTTCTAATTCAGTTATAGTACAGTTCTAATTCAGTTTTAGTACAGTTCTAATTCAGTTTTGGTTCAGTTCTGGTTCAGTTTTGGTTCAGTTTTAATTCAGTTCTAGTTCAGTTTTAGTACAGTTTTAGTTCAGTTTTAGTTCAGTTTTGGTTCAGTTTTGGTTCAGTTTTAATTTAGTTCTAATTCAGTTTTGGTTCAGTTCTGGTTCAGTTCTAGTTCAGTTTTAATTCAGTTCTAGTTCAGCTCTAGTTCAGTTTTAGTACAGTTCTAATTCAGTTTAAGTGATGTTCTAATTCAGTTTTGGTTCAGTTCTAATTCAGTTTCGGTTCAGTTTTAATTCAGTTCTAGTTCAGTTTTAATTCAGTTCTAATTCAGTTTTAGTACAGTTCTAATTCAGTTTAAGTACAGTTCAAATTCAGTTTCGGTTCAGTTCTGGTTCAGTTCTAGTTCAGTTTTAGTACTGTTCTAGTTCAGTTTTAGTTCAGTTTTAGTACAGTTATAGTTCAGTACTAATTCAGTTTTAATTTAGTTCTAGTTCAATTCTAGTTCTTTTTTGGTTTAGTTCTTCTTCCGTTCTAGTTCAATTCTAGTTCAGTTGTGAATCAAATTTTAGTCTCGTTTGTTGTATTTAATTTTTACTTGAATATTTTAACTGAATTTTTAGTTTATTCACTTAACTATTTTTTTATGACTCAAATAATAGCGAATAATAGTCATAAATGTGTTTATAGTTATAAATACATGTGTGTCTATCTCGCTCTCTCTCTCTCCCTCTCCAGAACTCTATAGAACATTTGTATTTTGTGTGGTGGAGCTTTATCTGACAATACTTTTTACTACATAAAATTATTCGTCTTCGTCGTTTTTCTTTATTTCTACATTTTTTGGTTTCATATCGATAAAATCTAATTAAAATGCGCGACACATGTGAGCATATTTTACATGAATTTAAACAAGTCGTTAGTTAGTTATTTTTGTTGTTGTTGTTGTTGTTGTTGTATGTTAGTAGTTGTTGGTTATAAAGTTTTTATCTTTTCATACTTTTAATCCCCAACTCATAATAAAATGCTGCATTTAATACACGAAGGGAGAATATTAAGAAGAACTATAATAACAACAACAATTATTTTATTAAAAATTTAGAGAGCAAAAAAAGAGAAACTGAACTCTTCTAAATATGTGTTTGTTATGGAACTGAAGTTAGTTGTTGTTGCTGTTTAAATGTATGAATTTTAAATAAAATACAAGAAAAAACATTGTAGTTTCAACTATTTTACCATAAAAAAATATAATTTACTTTGACTCTTTAGACTATTGAGGCAGTGACTGCTAGTTCAGCAGTAGAAGACTGACAATGACTATCGATTACTGGCAGCATGTTTGTTATTCATAAACACACACACACACACACCCAGAGCACTTTCGTGTAGTGGGTGCGTAGAAGTGCTTCTCAGGAGTGTTGCGAAATGTGTCTGTCGTTGTATAAATTACACGAGTAATACACTCGATCTCCCTCTGTAGCTCTCTGTTAACTTGGTTGAATATTAATAATTTTAGTTGTGTGTAAAATACTACTTTTTTGTAATTTTTATCATGTATTAAATGAAATTAAAGTAACAACAATTACACAATTGATTTGAAATGGAGGAAAATAGGGAAATTCCTTGTGGGAGAAAATGAAACTTAAAGAAAACTCAAAATAAAATTTATTAAAACCTTCACTACTGAATGGTTTATAGTTCTAGTTCGAAGGTCTGTAATTTATTCTACAATCTCGTCATTATGTTTAGTCTATAGACACATCAGTGATTTAATCAGTTCCAGTTCAGTTGTAGTTCAGTTTGAGTTCAGACACAGTTCAGTTCTACTTCAGTTTCAGTTCACTTGTAGTTCAGTTTAAGTACAGTTCTAATTCAGTTCTATTCCAGTTCTAGTTCAGTTTTAGTCCAGTTTTAGTACAGTTCTAGTTCAGTTTCAGTTCACTTATAGTTTAGTTCTAATTCTGTTCTAGTCCAGTTTCAGTTCACTTGTAGTTCAGTTTTAGTACAGTTCTTGTTCAGTTCATGTTCGGTTCAAGTTCAGTTTTAGTACAGTTCTAGTTCAGTTCTACTTCAGTTTTAGTACAGTTCTAGTTCAGTTATAGTTCAGTTTTAGTACAGTTCTAGTTCAGTTATAATTCTGTTCTAGTTCAGTTCTAATTCAGTTTCAGTTATAGTTCAGTTCAAGTTCAGTTATAGTTCAGTTTTAGTTAAGTTCTAGTTAAATTTTAGTACAGTTCTAGTTCAGTTCTAATTCTAGTTCAGTTCAAGTTCAGTTATAGTTCAGTTATAGTTCAGTTTTAGTACAGTTCTAGTTCAGTTCATGTTCAGTTCAAGTTCAGTTTTAGTACAGTTCTAGTTCAGTTATAGTTCAGTTCTAGTCCAGTTATAGTTCAGTTCAAGTTCAGTTCAAGTTCAGTTTTAGTACAGTTCTAGTTCAGTTAAAGTTCAGTTCTAGTTCAGTTCTAATTCTAGTTCAGTTCAAGTTCAGTTATAGTTCAGTTCTAATTCAGTTCTAACTCTGTTCTAGTTCAGTTTTAGTTCAGTTATAGTTCAGTTTTAGTTCACTTCCAGTTCAGTTCTAGTTCAGTTTCAGTTCAGTTTTAGTACAGTTCTAATTCAGTTCTATATCAGTTCTATTTTCATTTCTATTTAATTTCTAGTTCAGTTCCTGTTCAGTTCTAGTTCAGTTATAGTTCAGTTTTAGTACATTTCTAGTTCAGTTCTAGTCCAGTTACATTTCAGTTCTAGTTCAGTTCTGATTAAATTCTAGTACCGTTCGAGTTTAGTTCTATTTTTAGTTCAGTTATAGCTCAGTTTTAGTACAGTTCTAGTTCAGTTATAGTTCAGTTTGTGTAAAGTTCTAGTCCATTTCAAGTTCTCTTATAGTTCAGTTTTAGTACAGTTCAAGTTCAGTTCGAGTTCAGCTATAGTTCAGTTCTAGTTAAGATCAAGTTCAGTTTTATAATATTGTCTCGACTATAGTCTTTATTTCTCGACTACAGCTTACTCTATAGTCTAGACTATTATTTGAGCTCTGATCTCTATAGTCTCAAATAAAGTCTTTCCTCTCAAATTTCATTAAGTTTTAATTTACCTGAAACTAAAAAATTTCCTCAATATTAATTTGCATTAAATAGCAGCAAATTTCTTTTGCCCAAAATGACAGTTATGAAATTGATGTTGAATGTAAACAATTACACACACACATTTACATTTATGTTTGTTGCAATATCACTTGAATTAATAACTGACTGACTGACTAACTGATGTCTGTTGCATACTAATACTAAATGCAAAATGAGCCTCACTTAGGGATTATGAGTGACTCTGGGAGTCACTCGTTATCTTATGGAAACAAAAGAAAAACTGTTGCGTTTTGTATGAATGAATGTCTTTTTCAATAAATATTTGTGATTTGACGTTTCCGTTTAATGTGTTCGATACGGCATAACGATTCAAAGGAATATGAAAGTTTGTTGCTGTTGCTGGTGTTGTTCAGTTGTTGTTGTTGCAATAGTAACTGCATTAGCACGTTGCAAGTAAATATTAAATAAATTTTAGTTACTTTATGTTGCAAGTTATGCATCTTGATTTTGATTACATGCCTGACTGACACGTCAGGCAGTTAGTTAATGGTCGCTTTTATTGTCTATTCTTTCTCCCTCTCTCTTCTTCTCTCTTACTTTGTGTTTATTACATTTGAAGTTATTAATATTTATACGTTTGATAATAAATAAATTTTAAGTTTCGAAGTGAATGTGTGATCAAAATTTGTTAAATGACAGTTCCATAAATGAATGAAATCTTCTATTAAAGTTCATATGAAACAAATCATTTGCGAAAGTTTTATAACTTTAAAGAACTGATTTGTTACTTCATCATGTTGTGGAAATTAATTCTCAAATAATATTTTCACAAAATTAATTTATTTTAAAATAAACAACAATTAACTTCTAAAGCTTCCATGTGAAGACTCTCCTGCATAAGTTTAAAATTCTATATGAATTTGAATGTCAATGACAATTGATGTTTGTTGAATCTGGATTTTGACCATAATGAATGAGTTATTTATTCCAGTAACATTTGGGAAACTTTAAAATTATAAATTGAATAATAAATTTAGGAAATAAATACTTTAACCAGAAAATGAATGAATATCGGAATTAGAACGGAAATGAAATTGAATTTGAACTGAACTAAAACTGAACTAGAACTGGACTAAAACTGAACTAGAACTGGAGTAAAACTGAACTAGAACTGGATTAAAACTGAACTAGAACTGGACTAAAACTGAACTAGAACTGGACTTAAACTGAACTAGAACTGAATTAAAACTGAACTAGAGCTGGATTAAAACTGAACTAGAACTGGACTAAAACTGAACTAGAACTGGACTAAAACTGAACTAGAACTGGACATAAAGTGAACTAGAACTGGACTAACACTGAATTTGAAATTAACTAGAACTGAACTAAAACTGAATTAAAACTGAACTAGAACTGGACTAAAACTGAACTAGAACTGGACTAAAACTGAATAAAATTGAATTAAAACTGAATTTAAACTGAAATAAAACTGAACTAGAACTGGACTAAAACTGAACTAGAACTGGACTAAAACTGAACTAGAACTGAACTAAAACTGAATTTAAAATTAACAAGAACTGAACTAGAACTGAATTAAAACTGAACTAGAACTGGACTAAAACTGTACTAGAACTGGACTAAAACTGTACTAGAACTGGACTAAAACTGAACTAGAACTGGACTAAAACTGAACTAGAACTGGACTAAAACTGAATTTGAAATTAACAAGAACTGAACTAAAACTGAATTATAACTGAATTAAAACTGAACTAGAACTGGACTAAAACTGAACTAGAACTGGACTAAAACTGAACTAGAATTGGACTAAAACTGAACTAGAACTGGACTAAAACTGAACTAGAACTGGACTAAAACTGAATTTGAAATTAATTAAAACTGAACTAAAACTGAATTAAAACTGAACTAGAACTTAACTAGAATTGAGCTAGAAATAAACTAGAACTAAACTTTGAACCAGAATTAAATTAGAACTGAACCAGAACTGAACTATAACGGTACTAGAATTTGATGTGAAATAGAATTTAACTGGAAACAGAAAACGAATTATAATCTGAAGTAAAAATTGAATCAGAATCTGAATTGAATTTGCATTATTAGCTGTATTAGTAAAGGAGATAGAAGCTGAACTTTAGTCTGAAATGTTATCTTAACGAAAATCAGAATCAGAATCTGAAATAGAATGTGAACTAGAAATTGAACATGAAATGTAAATCCGAACTTAAATTTGGACTATAATCTGAACTTGAATCTGTATTAAATTCTAAATTAGACTCTGAACTAGAATTTAAAATATAATCTGAACTACTATGTGAACTAGAATCTCATCAAGAATCTACTGAAATTTTAACCAGTTACTGGTCTGTATCTGCACTATAATATGTGTTGGAATATGAGATTTTCAATTTAAGTCTGAATCTAAACTACTAGAATTTGAATTCACACCTCCAATAGAATTTAAAATACAATCTGAACTGTAGTCTGAAATACGTGTGAGCTAGATTACGATTTAGAATCTAAAACAGAATACGAACTATTGAACTTGAATATAAATTAGGACTTAACAAATAACGCGAACTTAAATCTGAATAAAAAACTAAATTAAAAACTGTATTAGAATATGAACTAAATTCTGAACTTGAATCTAAAATGGAATGTAAACAAAAATTCGAATAAGAGTCCAAAGTACAATCTGAATTTGAATCTTAATTAGAATCTGAACTGGATTTTAAATTTAATATTTTTATTCTTAAATCCATTTCATTTCAGTTGAAACCACCCACCAAACAAGACATGAAATTGCTGCTTAAAGATTCTTAATATCTGTATTTACACATCGAGCTAATTCTCTGTTATCTCCAACACCAACACACAAAGAAAACCACCTAAATGTCTGACGAAGTGCCTTCGGGAAGATTGTCACAGATCTTTGATCCTTTAACCAATTTACAACAGCAACCCTCCACCACACACTATCAGCAACAATTGCTATTGAATCGTAGAAGATCGAACTCTTCATCGCCCTCACCCTCTACATCGGGCAGAGCAACGCCAGCCTCGGGAGGAGCGGCCAGTAATGCTAGTGGTGCCAGTAGTACAAGTTCACATTTCCAGTTGCCACAGTCGGCCACACATTATCACCAGCAGCAACAACAAAATTATCAATATTTAACACAAACTCACAATTATTTCCATGTGAGGACCCAACAAGATGTGGAAGGTGTTAGTGGAGGAGGATTTGCTATTGGTGGTAGTGGTCATAATTATTTGCATACTTTTCCTTCGACTCATACGCCCAGTCATTTGCAACAGCAACATTATTTACAGCAACACTATCACCATTATCAGCAGCAGCAGCAACAACAGTCTCCCCAATTTATACATCATGGGCAACAGCAACAACACTCTTTACCACCTTTATATCCCACCTCTCAATCTTTGACTGCCTCCCCGTTATTGACTAAACGAGCCATATCATTTAGTGGTCAGATACCATTACATCGCCAACAAATGGATAATCTCAATACAGTCACACATAGGCAACAACAGCAGTTGCTGCAAACAGCTCAATCGACACCCAATAGTCCCCGTCTAATGCCAAGAAGACAAACTAAACCACCACCAATACCCGCCAAACCCTCTAGTATACCCAGCACTTCATCAACCACTAGCTCCGGTAGTAATAATACAAATCAAAAGGATGGTACTGCAGCCATTAATCCAGCATCTTCCTTAGATGGTGCTGATGCTCCTTGGCCGCATTTTTCTTCCTTAACCGATTACTTGGATGTGCATCAGGTAAATAATTATGGACAACCAGTACCAGAGGTGAGTACTCACGCTTGTGAGTGAATAATGGAAAAAAAAAGGATTTTAATTCTAATTTTCATTACAGATTAATTGGCAAGAACGCTGTTTGGAGTTACAGTTGGAATTACATCGGTCAAAAAATCAAGCTGGACGTATACGAGATATGTTAAGAGAAAAGGTAGGAATATGATGTTATAAGAGTCTTTTTAAGGAATCAAACTGGAAAAGCTTCGGACTATAGTTGAGACACATGGAGACTAGAACTAGAAGGGGAACTAAAAGAGAACTTTTCTCTAATCTGAACAGTATTCCACACAGCAACTTTAACTGGACTTCTGAGCTAAATTTTGGACTGGAAACTGTGCTGAAATATGATCTGGAATCTAAAATAGAATCTGAATTAGAATCTGATAAAGAATTTGAAATTGCAATCTTAATGAAATTTGAACTGAATTGTGGACTTTTGGAGAAAATTATAAGTGATTCAAAATCGAGGTCCTTTTTGAATTTAAACTCTTTTTATGAAGTTATGGGCATTTGAAGATTTTCATCAAAACTATAGATTTTTAGGGAAATTTTTAAATGAATGAACAATCAAAGATTTTCACAAAAAATATCAATTTTTAGGGAATTTTCTGGGAGATTCCAAATCGAGGACCTTTTCTCATTAAAACGCTTATTTAAGAAGTTATGAGCAATTTAAGAAAAGTATCGATTTTGTGCAAATTTTTTGGTGATTCCAAATCGAGGCTCTTTCGTCATTTAAACGCTTATTTAAGGGTCATGAGCATTTGAAGATTTTTATTAAGAATATAGATTTTTAGGGAACATTATAAGTGATTCCAAATTGAGGCCCTTTTCTCATTTAAACCCTTATTTAAGGAGTTTTAAGCATTTAAAGATTAAAGAAAATACTTTTACTCTTCTTTGGCATAACGCGTGCTTCTCTCTCCCTCGCTCTCTCTAACTCTGCTTACTATTGTCATTTCTTACTCTCTATTACTTGCAGGTCCTTGTCTGGTCAGAATTATTTACACGGCTGAATTATAGACAACAACATTGAAGAATACAAAAAATACTTTAAGTTACTTTCATTTAAAGAAATCCTGTCATCTTTCTTTCGTTTAGTTTGACAAAAGCTTTCTTTGTATACGAATGCTGTCATGTTTCTTTTGTTGTTGTATTGTTTTGTTGCAAACAACATAGAAATGTGCAGCAAGCAGACATAAACAACTTGAGGCTGATAGTTGTAGTCTCTCAACAAAAGACTTAAAAAGGAGTATTAGAACTATTGTTTGATAGATACAAAAACAAAAAAATGACAAGAAAAAAAGAAACTAAAGCATACTTTTAGGTAAATATAGAAAATATGTTTTAAAGTATACTTTTAGGCTTTAATTTTTAGAATTTCTTTTAAAAAAGATTAAGAATCTGAGATTTAATTTTAATTCAGTCATTTGCATGATTTTTATTTCATTTTTTGGTTTATTATATAGAAATTCCTTTAATAAGTCTGCAAATATCCCGATGCTCCACATTTTCTTTCATATTTGCTTTTTTTTAGTAATAAAATTAAATCATTAGAGCATAACAGGTTCTGTTCTTTATGTCATATATATAATTTTTTGTTTTATTGTTTATGGTTTTAATGATAAATATTCTGCCTTCATTTAAATCATATGTTTAGGGCTTGTTGTCAGCTATAAAATGAAGCATACTTTAGGGTAGTCCTTTAAACAAATACTAAAGTTTAGCAACCAGAAAACATAAATAGATTAAAACGTATTGTATGTTGCTACTTGTCTTTTGTATTTTATAACTGAAATTTATATAATACAAAGACTATTGCAGTCGGGAACAGTGGCTAACAGAAAAAAGGAAACAAAATATTTCATTAAAAAAAGAATTAAAGTCAATTTAAATTCTCTATTTGAAAGTTTACTTTCGCAGTTCTAAACAATTTAAAATTTTATAACAAAATGTCAACACTTTTGTTATCCACTGTCTCTGTTATTAAAATACCTTTAAATTATATATAAAAAAATATGACTTCCGGTGAAAAGACAATCTGTTCTGTATTCTATAGAAGAAAAACATGACACACATATATGAATGAATAAAATTAATCGCTTAAATATAGAACATCTCATACATTAAAAAGGAGGGGAATTTCCATTTTCATATCGCAAAAAAAAAAAATGTTGTTTTATTAAAGTGTAAAACTCTGATTTTAAATTTATGACATTCCTCTATTTTCAGCTCTTTTTCTTCTCCTCTCTTCACTTGTCATTCATTTTTCATGTTAACTGACTTGAATTATTTTTTGCCCATTTTAATACCCTCCACCACCACAGGTGGTGAAGAGCTTTGTCATTCCGTGTGTAACGCTTAGAAGGAATAAGTATCAAGACCACTTTATGTAGCGCTTTCACAGTGCGGAAAGGCGTTCCATACCATATGCTCCTCAATTATTTCGAGTCCACTCCCCTTTGTTGGGTCTGTGGTGTCTGTTAAGGTGTCAACGATAAAGTTCTGGGATCTCAGTGATGTGTTCGCATGTCCTACATTGATTGTCTTTGGCCGCTCCAAATCACTTAGCAGACCTTTATCTAATTCCAAGTCATATCAGACCCCATAATGTATATGTATTTTTGCAGCAAATCAAAATCTGAACCGATTTAGCTTTGTCCGTCCGTTTGTCTGCCCGTCAGTCTTTTTGTTGTTGACAAACTCATAACCGCAATAATTGACAGAACTCAATGAATTTTGGTCTAAGTATTTGTTATAGTCTTGAGAAGTTTCCTATTTAAAATCATCAAAATCGGTTCAGTACATTCGGAAATATAGACCGATATCTGAGACAACCTCTTAATTAAGGCGAAGAGCTTTCGCAAAATTCTCAATTATAAATCGATAAATTAAAATAAAATTTCACTTCTGTACGTTAAGAGATATAGACCGATATCTGAGACAACCTCTTAATTAAGGCGAAGAGCTTTCGCAAAATTCTCAATTATAAATCGATAAATTAGAATAAAATTTCAGTTCTGTACGATAAGAGATATAGACCGATATCGGTATTTATTCCTTAAGAGGGTATTAAATATTCGGCATAGCCGAATATAACATTCCTACATGTTCTTTTTGATTTTTTTCTATACCAGAACTATAGAAAAATAAAAGAACATTCTTTTTCCGGTATAATGAAGCATAAAGATTATAAATAAAATATAATAAATAAAATAAAACAAAAGAATGAGAGGAGTAAAGAGAATGAGAGAGAAATATGGCAGCTTTAACAATAGTTGCACCAGTTGAGTTTTGTATGCAACACAAACATATAAACAAACAAGAAGAACAAAACATTATGGAAATTTCAGCTGAAAAAGGAAACGGAAACATATGCAATGTTGTTATATTTATTTATTCATATAAAAGAAAAATTCTGATCCAAAACAAAAAAAAATAGAAGTTTCAGAACAAAATAAAAACTGGAGTAATATAAATGATGAAACTATTTAAATAAATATATTTCAACATTTATTCTCTCATAACAATATGAAACAAACATAAATACAGGACGACTCTTGTGTTGCAGCAAACAAAGGATTTATGTTTTATTTAAATATGTAAATGAAATAAAAGTTTTAAGGAGTTTTGTAACTTCCAAAAAAAAAAAATAATAATAAATATTAAATTTTCAGAAAAAAAAAACAAAATACATAAAATCTACCAAATAATCCTTTAAATGGGAAAAAAGAGCTTCTATTTGTGATTGAAATTTTGAAAGAAATTCCTTAATTGTTAATAACTCTATTACAGTTCCAGTTAAAATCTATTGGTCTAGTTCAGGTTCCAGCTCAAAATCTTCTGTTTAGTTCTCATTTTAATTCAGATTAAGTTAAGAGACTCGTTCAAGTTCCATTCTAAATCCTAATTCAGATTCTGTTAGACATTCTAGTTCCAATTCTACTTCGAATATTAGTTAATCTGAATTAGATTCTATTTGAAAATCTAATTCAGATTTTTGTTTTGTTGTAATTTTTAACCAGGTCTCCAAAAGATTTTGACTTATTGTAACGATTACTGTCCCTTAATTGTAATCCATTGACTCACTTTAAATTCTAAAATCAATTCCTTTTCATTTCTCTCATTCTATTAGAAGTTTAAGTTCACTCTCCTTATCAGATTCTGTTTAAGGTCCTAATTTTCATACTACTTCAGTTTCTGGTTCAGATTTTAGTACAGATTAAATCAGATTTTTAGTACGGATTCTGGTTTGGATTCTTTATTTTAGATTTATTATTATCAAAACTCTTGCTCTGATTCTTATTTAGATTCCAGCTTGAATTTAATCTAGATTTTTAGTTCCGGTTGTTCTGATTCTTATTCAGATTCTCGACTAATTTATAATTCAGATTCTATAGGTTTTATTTTAGTTCACTTCTAGTTCAGTTCAGTTTTTGTTCAGTTCTTGTTCAGTTTTTGTTCAATTCTTGTTTAGTTCTTGTTCAGTTCTAGTTCATTTTTAGTTCAGTTCAGGTCCAGTTCTGGTTCAGTTCTAGTTAAGTTCTAGTTAAGTTTTAGTTCAGTTCTAGTTCAGTTAAAGCACAGTTCTGGTTCAGTTCTAGTTAAGTTTTAGTTCAGTTCTTGTTCAGTTTTTGTTCAGTTTTTGTTTAGTTCTTGTTCAGTTCTTGTTCAGTTCTAGTTCATTTTTAGTTCAGTTCAGGTCCAGTTCTGGTTCAGTTCTAGTTAAGTTCTAGTTAAGTTTTAGTTCAGTTCTAGTTCAGTTCTAGTTCAGTTAAAGCACAGTTCTGGTTCAGTTCTAGTTAAGTTTTAGTTCAGTTCTTGTTCAGTTTTTGTTCAGTTTTTGTTTAGTTCTTGCTCAGTTCTAGTTCAGTTCTAAATGAATTCTATTTCAGTTTTTGTTCAGTTCTAGTTCAGTTCTTGTTCAGTTTTGGTTCAATTCCAGTTTAGTTCTAAATGAATTCTAGTTCAGTTCTAGTCCAGTTTTTGTTCAGTTCTAGTTCAGTTTTTGTTTAGTTCTTGTTCAGTTCTAATTCAGTTCTGGTTCAGTTCTAGTTCAGTTTTTGTTCAGTTCTTGTTTAGTTCTTGTTCAGTTCTAATTCAGTTCTCGTTCAGTTCTGGTTCAGTTTTTGTTCAGTTCTAGTTCAGTTCTAATTCAGTTATAGCACATTTCTAGTTCTGTTTTTGATCAGTTCTAGTTCAGTTCTAATTCAGTTCTCGTTCAGTTCTGGTTCAGTTCTGGTTCAGTTATAGTTCGGTTTTTGTCCAGTTATTGCACAGTTCTGCTTTAGTCTTCGTTCAGTTCTAATTCATCTCTAGTTCAGTTCCAGTTCAGTTCTAGTTAAGTTCTAAATCAGCTCTAATTTAGTTCTCATTTAGTTCTAATTCAGTTCTAGTTCAGTCCATTTCTAGTTCATTTCTAGTTCAGTTCTAGTTGCATTTTTATTCCGATTCCAGTTTAGTTTCTTCCTAATGCAGGTTTCATTCCACATCGACGTCCATGTATGATTTTATAATTTTATTTCTAAACTTGTTTTCTTCAGTTTAGTTTTTGAATTTCATTATTTAAAAAAAAATCAATTAATTGTTCCATTAATTTAGATGTTTATTGCTCAGAATTGACATAATCAATGTGAATTAAAATTAAATTTTATTTAATTAAACAACATTAAGTTAGTAAACATTTAATATTCTCCACAACAACATCATGATATCGGACCTCTTAAATTCTATTAGTTCGGGCAAAGAAAAACTTTTGGAAACTTTTAAAGGGAATCAAAAATTAAAATTTACTTTTTGGTGTCTCCTGTCGATGACGGCCATATATGGATTCTATAAATGGCGTGAAGGACCCTATTACACCAAAACAAATCGTTTGGATGGTAAAGTGGTGCTAATAACTGGATGTAATACGGGTATAGGCAAGGAAACCGCCTTAGAAATGGCCAAACGAGGAGCTAGAGTTTATATGGCCTGTAGAAATTTTGATAAATGTGAAAAGGCGCGTCAGGAAATTATCGCTTTAACTGGTAATTCTAATATTTACAATAGAACTTTGGATTTGGCTTCATTTAAATCGATTAGAGAGTTTGCGGCGAAATTCCTTCAAGAAGAAAAACGTTTGGATATTTTAATTAATAATGCTGGCATCATGAGCACACCCCGCAAGTTAACAGTGGATGGTTTGGAGCAACAATTTGCTGTCAATCATTTGGGTCATTTCCTCCTAACAAATCTTCTATTGGATCTCTTGAAATCTTCAGCCCCCAGTCGCATAATAGTCGTTAGTTCGATAGTTCATCTCTTCGGTAAAATCAATAAAGATGATATAAATTTGGAAAAACATTATACACGCTTCGGTGCCTATTGTCGTAGTAAATTGGCCAATATTTTGTTTACCCGTAAATTGGCTAAAATGCTCAAGGATTCTCAGGTGACAGTGAATTGTTTACATCCTGGTTGTGTACAAACGGAATTATCACGCTACGATCCGATTCTATATATTCTGAATGCTGTATTAGGTAAAATAATTTTACGTACTACCAGAGGTGGAGCACAAACAACTTTATATTTGGCCTTGGATCCGGAAATGCAATATAAAACGGGTGGTTATTATGATAAAATGAAATTGTTTCCTTTGGTGAAGAAAGCCAGGGATAATGAAATGGCCGAATGGTTATGGAACGAAAGTGAGAAATTGGTGGGCTTAAAGGCGATGTAAGGAATTGAATGATATGGAGTAAATGATGTAAAAAATATTGAAAGAATTATAAAGAATAAAGTGAAATGTTTTCAAAATGTTTAGAATTTATTTATGTTTCGATTATAGATCAATTTCAGATCAGTTGCGAGTTTAGTTTTAGTTCAGTTCTAGTTTGGTTCTAGTTCAGCTCTAGTTTCCTTTCTAGTTCAGTTCTAGTTCGGTTCTAGTTCAGTTCTAGTTTCCTTTCTAGTTCAGTTCTAGTTCGGCTCTAGTTCAGTTCTAGTTTCCTTTCTAGTTCAGTTCGAGTTCGGTTCAAGTTTCCTTTCCAGTTCAGTTCAAGTTCGGCTCTAGTTCAGTTCTAGTTTCCTTTCCAGTTCAGTTCAAGCTCGGTTCAAGTTCAGTTCAAGTTTCCTTTCTAGTTCAGTTCGAGTTCGGTTCAAGTTTCCTTTCTAGTTCAGATCGAGTTCGGTTCAATTTTCCTTTCTAGTTCAGATCGAGTTCGGTTCTAGTTCAGTTCTAGTTTCCTTTCCAGTTCATTACTAGTTCGGTTCTAGTTCAGTTCTAGTTTCCGTTCTAGTTCGGTTCTAGTTCAGTTCTAGTTTCCGTTCTAGTTCATTTTTAGTTCGGTTCTAGTTCAGTTCTTTGTAAGTTCGAGTTCAGTTCTAATTCAGTTCAGTTCGGTTCTACAATCTAGATTCAAGTTCAGATTTTGGTTCAGAATTTAGTTCAGATGAGAGTTCAGAATCTATTCCTGATTATAGCTCAGGTCTACCTCTAATGCGTCGTTTGCAAATCAGCGATTTCCAACAATTTTAAATAAAATAACAATTTTCGAAATTTTCAAAATTTTATTTCCTAAATTTGTTTATCACAATAATTTTTCCGTTTATAAAATTTATAAAATCGATAACTTAATTCATCATTTCTCCTTCAAACCCACCAGTTTTTCACTTTCCTGCCATAACCATTCAGCCATTTCATCATCTCTAGCCTTTGGCAGTAAAGGATATAATTTCATTCTATCATAATAACCACCAGTTCTATGTTGCATTTCTGGATCCAAGGCCAAATACAAAATTGTTTGTGCTCCACCTTTGGTGGAACGTAAAACGAATTTACTAAATATTGAACTTAGAAAACCCAACACGGGATCGTAACGTGTTAATTCCGATTGTACTGAGCCGGGATGTAAACAATTCACCGACACATTAGAGTCTTTAAGCATTTTCGCCAGTTTGCGGGTGAATAGAATATTGGCCAATTTACTGCGTCCATAGGCACCAAATCGTGTATAATGTTTTTCCAAATTCATATCATCTTTACGAAAGTTACCGAATATATGAGCCAAGGAACTAACCACTACAATGCGACTGGGGGCTGAAGATTTCAAGAGATCCAATAGAAGATTTGTTAGGAGGAAGTGTCCCAAATGATTGACAGCAAATTGTTGTTCCCAACCGTCCTCAGTTAATTTGCGGGGTGTGCTCATGATGCCAGCATTATTAATTAAAATATCCAAACGTTTTTCTTCTTGGAGGAATTTCGCCGCAAACTCTCTTACCGATTTCAAAGAAGCCAAATCCAAGGTTCTATTGAAGACATTTGTATTACCAGTTAAAGTGATAATTTCCTGACGCGCCTTTTCACATTTATCAAAATTTCTACAGGCCATATAAACTCTAGCTCCTCGTTTGGCCATTTCCAAGGCGGTTTCTTTGCCTATACCCGTATTACATCCAGTTATTAGCACCACTTTACCATCCAAACGATTTGGTTTTGTGTAATAGGGACCCTCACGCCATTTATAGAAGATATACATGGCTGCTGCTGCCAGTAGACACCAGCAAGTAAATTCAAATTCCTCTCCCCCCTTAAAGCACATCACCTGCACTTGTTTGCGACAGAATAAGGCATTTAAAAATTCCGCTATCTTCATCTTGCTGTCAAGGGAATAAAAGTTAGATTAACGAGATCTAACAATTATGAAAATAATATTTTAACTTACTTTTGAATAGAAATTGCAATTAAAATTAATTATTTAAATCATTTAAATATTTTAATATTTAATTAAATATTTTACATTCAAATCAATTTCACGAAATATTGCAAAGTTCAATGTTTAACTGCTTTTCCACAACTGATATTGAAGAATAGCGTCCAGCCTTCTCATCCATGTTCATAACAATTTATTTAAATTTTTCTCTTAAAAATTATCTTTTCAACACTCTCAGATAAGCAAACTGAAGAGAGAGAGAGAGTGAGAGAGAATGAAAAAAATGTTAGGTTTACCATCTTAATGTTTTGCAAGTACAACATCATTTAAACTTGAAAAATCGCCAAAATACCCACAAAGAGAAAATAGTAATAAGAACTGGTTCAGCACTAGCAAGTTTGGCTTCGACTTCAGTTAAGTTTCTAGTTTAGATTTTAAATTAGTTAAAGTAGATCAGATTCTGGTGCAGGTTCAGATTCCAGCTCTAATTCTACTTCAGAAATCTAATTTAGTTCCCATTCCAGATTCTAATTTAAATTCTAAATCAGACAGTGTTTCGAATTCTAAGATTCTAATTCAGACTATGGTTCATAGTCTAGCTCAAACTATACGTCAGATTCAAAGCTTCCGATTCCTGTTATGATTCTAGTTCAGATATGAATTGAGAATCTTGTTCAGCTCTAATTCGTATTCTGATCCAAATTCTAGTTCAGATTTTTGTTCAGCTTTTAGAATCAAATTCTGGTTTGGGTTCTAGTTCCTTTACCAGCTCAGATTCTGTTTGGAATTCTATTTCGGATTCTAATTTAGATTATAGTTCAGTTCCAGTTCGGTTCTAGTTAAGATTATACTTCTGATTCTAATTAGGTTACCAGTGTTGCTTATGATTCAGTTCCCTGATTAGATTTCAGCTTAAATTACAGTTAAGTTCTTAGTTAAGATTCTTGTTACAATTTTTCTTTAGACTCTAATTTCGATTCTTTTTCTAGTTTAAGTCCATATTCTTATTAAGATTCTAGTTAAGATTCTATTATTTCAGTTAAGGTTCTAGCTCTGAATATAATTCAGATTTTAGTTTAGATTCTACCTCTGATTCCAGCTCAGATTCTTCTTCTGATATAAGTTTTTATTCTAGATCTGATTCTTGTTGAGATTTTAGTCAAATTTGGGTTCCAGATATGATTCTGGTTCAGATTATTATTAATATTCTGGTTAAGATTCGACTTTTGATTTTAATTTAGTTTCTAGCTCTAAATATGGATCAGATTCTAGTTCGGATTGGTTTAAATTCTATAACAAATTCTAATTCAGATTCCAGTTTGGATTCTAGTTCAGATACTGGTTTAAATTTTAGTTTTGATTCTACTTTCGAGTCTAAATTAAGTTCTATCTCAGATTCTGTATTAGATTTTAGTTGCAATTTTAGTTCGCACTCTATGTCGTTTTCAAGTTCCACTGTTAATACAGATTCTGCTTTATACTCCTGTTTAGATATAAATTCATACATCGATTCTAGTTCCAATTTGTATTTTAGATTCTGGTTCAGATTCAGATTCTAATACAATTCCAGTACAGTTCTGTTTCAGTTTAGTTTTAGTTCAATTTTGGTTTAGTTATGTTCAGTTCTAGTTCAGTTCTGGTTCAGTTCTGCTTCTGTTCTACTTCAGTTCTAGTTCAATTCTGGTTCTGTTCTAGTTCAGTTCTGGTTTTGTTCTAGTTTCCTTTCCAGTTCAATTCTAGTTCAGTTCAGGTTCAATTCTTGTTCAGTTCTGGTTCTGTTCTAGTTCAGTTCTGATTCAGTTCTAGTTCTGTTCTAGTTCAGTTCTGGTTCAATTCTAGTTCAGTTCTGGTTCTGTTCTAGTTCGGTTCTCGTTTAGTTTTGGTTCTGTTCTAGTTCAATTCTAGTTCAGTTCTGGTTCAATTCTAGTTCAGTTGTAGTTCAATTCTAGTTCAGTTCTGGTTCTGTTCTAGTTCAGTTCTAGTTGATTTCTGGTTCTATTCTAGTTCAGTTCTAGTTGAGTTCTGGTTCTATTCTAGTTCAGTTCTAGTACAGTTCTAGTACAGATCCAGCTCAATTCCAGTTCAATTCTAGTTGAGTTCTGGTTCTATTCTAGTTCAGTTCTAGTACAGTTCTAGTTCAGTTCCAGTTCAATTCTAGTTCAGTTCCGGTTCTATTCTAGTTCAGTTCTGGTTTTGTTCTAGTTCAGTTCTAGTTGAGTTCTGGTTCTATTCTAGTTCATTTCTAGTTGAGTTTTGGTTCTATTCTAGTTCAGTTCTAGTACAGTTCTAGTTCAGTTCCAGTTCAATTCTAGTTCAGTTCCGGTTCTATTCTAGTTCAGTTCTGGTTCTGTTCTACTTCAATTTTAGTTCAGTTCTAGTTCTGTTCTAGTTCAGTTCTGGTTCAGTTCAACTTCAGTTCTATTTCAATTCCACTCCGTTTCGAGATTATTTCTTAAACTTCCCTTTTTCATATTCCCAAAATTGTGTACCATTTTTAAATCTCTTCAAATACCTGAACCGAAAACCCTGATATGATCTCTTTAATTTTCTCTTTTGTATTGTTCTCTTTTATCTGTAATTACTCTCGTTATCTACTCGAATCTCTTTAAAAACAATTGTTGCGATAATAAACATTAACACACGTTTTTTATTATTATTTTTTTATTGTTGTTGTTTGTGTGAGTCCATATTTAAGGTCTCTATTTCGTTTTCGTTTTTACGTTTATTTTCGTGTAGTTGCACATTCTATAAACAAGTAAAACCAGATGTTTGAAATAATTAATCTGCAGTTTAAAATAATTAACTTCACACAGAGAGAAAAAACGCAGTAGAAAAGAAATGAAATTGGAAAAATTGTTTGATCACCATAATGCGGACATTTTGGTGTAAATTCATGCTTTTTTAATACTTTTTAATTAAAATTTCTTATAAATGTTTGTTTTTCTTTTCTTTTCAGGTAGGAGATCTTCATTAAATGATTTTAAAATATAATTTTGAGGAGACTAAAATAAAAAATTATTAATCTAAAGGTAAATTTATTCATTTTTATAGTATTGACCTTTGACCCTTTTAGAGAAAATTATTATTAAGAAGCTACATTTTCAGACATCAAAAGAGTTTTATGATTATTTTAAGAATTTTTTTCAAATAAATTGAGATAAAATTTTTGAAACTTAAGTATCCGATTTCTTCAAAAGTGACCTTTGACCTTATCATAAAAAGTTTTCAGATTTTCAAAAGGTTAAAATTCCACCATTTTGAAAATTTTTTTAAGTTTGAGACATTTTATTTTTTTCGTATGACCTTTGACCTTATTAAAAATTGAAAAAAAAACATATTTTGTAATATTTTTTGAAATTATTTTATTGTAAATAAATTTAGAAATTTCCTAAAGAATGTTCGGGAATTTAAAAATTATAGACTTTTCAAACAAACAAAATTATATTCTTTCAAATGACCTTTGACCTTTCAAAGACTCTTTGAATTTTTTTGAAAATTTAATAAAATTTTTGTGGAAAATATTCTAGAATCTTATTATATGATATATTTAGATTTGATTTCTCTTTAAATCTTTGATAATTCTGTGATAATTTCTCATTTGACCTTTTAAACCAATTTTCAAATTCTTAAAATTCTATTGAAATTTTAAAAATAATTTATTTAATAATAATTTTAGAACTGTATTTTTAATAATTAAGAGTTTTTATTTGAATTTATTGCAATATGACCTTTGACATTTGTTAAATATTTTGAAAATTTTATACAGATGCAACTATAACCTAATAGATATATTCCGGGAGTTCTAAATTATGATTTTTTTGTGATTTGGAGTTGAATTTAAATGATTTTGTTTAATGTGACCTTTGACCTTTTTTCAAATACTTTGAATTTTATAGAAATTGAATCGAAATATGTAGAGGGTAGTCAGGAATTTAAATATATCATTTAGAAAATTTTAAAATTTGTCGATTTTGATGTTAATTTAGTTAGTTTTACTAAACATGACCTTTGACCTTATTTTCAAATTCTTAAAATCCAATTTTAAAATACATTATTTTGAATTACTTTATTACATAAAATATAAAATATGCCTTTTAAGGCAAGCTACAATTCATTTTTTGGAATATGACCTTTGACCTTTTTAATTTTTTTGAGAATTTTATTGAATTTTGAAAGTTTTATTTATGAAGATAAAAATTGTGAATTTTATGCTAATTTTTAGCCGATTGTAATTAATTTTCCTTCAAGTGACCTTTGACCTTTTCTGAAGAAATTAGATATATTAAAAAATTTGACGAAAATATGTAGAGGGTCTTCGAGTATTTAAATAAATTATTTAACAAAATTTTTAAAACCTTTATTTAACGCTTTATTGTGGCTTTTAAGGAGAAATGGCCATAATTTGTGATTGTGTAATATTATTTATATTTAATAACTTATTTTTGTTTTTCTATTAAAGTTTTATTTTCTAAGGCTTTAAGATGAAAATGACTTAAATTGTTGTAGAAAATTTAAGTTCATAATCTTCCGATTTCGGGTATTAAACTCTGGTTTTATTGCTTTAATATATTATATTTTGATATTTCAATTCCATAGCAAATTAAGATGATTTTAACACTATTTCACTATGACCCATTTCATATTTTTTAGCAGATGTCAAGGAAAAAACAACATTTATAATTTCCTCTTTTTTCCCTCTAACACCCATTTCATATAAAAATTCATATTTCTGTCTTTCCAGAAAAAGAACACAATTGGAGTGTAACAAATTTAAGTTTGTTTTGGGTGAAAAGTTTTGAAAATAAGGTTATTTCTTTATGAAATAGAAACAATTATTTTGTAGGTTAAAAAGAAATGTCTAAGATGATTTATATTTTCCTCCTTAAGGACATATATATTTGAAAAGGGTGATATTCTTTATAAGAGAAATTTAAGAAAAACATTTTCTTCAATTATTTCATAATTTAAGTTTTATTCCATATTTAAAGCATATTTCTAATATTCATTAGTTGTATTCCAGTTTGTAGCTTGTTGCTTTATATCCAGCTGTATAATTATTCATTAACATCTTAATTACTTAATTAAATTGCCTAAACAAGAAAAAATGGAGGGAAAATCACATATAAAGGACATTATATAAATATTTTCTTTAGTTTCAAAATACAGTGGGACAGAATTAAAAATTTTATGAAAAATATGAGGGATTTATATACAATTTTAGAAAACAGTAATAAAACAACCTTTTTGAGCTCATAGCATGTCCAAAGATGGAGTTAAGTAGGCACGAATTAGGATGCTTTTGATAAGAAACATGTTAAACTTTTTTTAAATTATTAGGTTTTAGTAATAATTCCATAACTTGTGATCGGTTGGTTAGATTTATGAAAAAATTTAATCAGACATAGTAGTGGTGTATATAATTTTAAATTTGAAAGAGGAAATCCTTAGCTTGTCCCTGTAAGAAGTTATTAAATCTCAAAATAGGGTTTCTGTAACAGACAAAAAATTTAAAAGTTTTATTATTATTATTCAATATAACTCCATAATTCTGGAACGGCTAAATAGATTTAAATAATAATCTGTACACATATAGCGCAGAGGTGTAACATATCAAGATCGAAACGAGAATTCCTTAGCTTTTAGAGAAAGGCATATATCAGGGTTACAAGTAACCAACCTTTGATATTTAAAAAAAATAAATTTGTCTTAGAAGAAAAAAATCTTTAACTTGTGATCAATTGCTTAAAATTAATTAAAATTTCCCACAAATATAGCAGAGAAGTGTATCATTCTGAATTTGAAGGAAGGATTCTTTAATCGAACCACAAACCGAGTTTTATGGGTTCTCCAGTTGGTAACCTAAGACAAGAAAATTTCCTTTATAAATGTTCTCTTTTGAAATAAAGCTGTAACTTCTGATTAGCTAATTGAATTTATAGAATTTTTTAAAAAAGACTAAGCAAAGTAATATATTATTTCAGATCTAAAAAGGGACTGCTTTATCTCTACCAGGGACGAAGTTATAACGGCTCAAATTGGGATACTTTAACCAAAAAGATTTTAAAAGTTGTTTCTTTTTAAGAATTAATCAATAACTTCAGATCGATTTGCTTGATAAACTTAAAGTTTCTCAGATATATAGAATGGAGGGGTGTATCGGATCATGAACTGGACTTAGATTATTTTACTTAGCCAGGAATAGAGCTATGGATGCATAAAATAGGTTATCTTTAACAGAAAACATTTAAAAATGAAATAAGAAGTTAATTTTGGAAAATTTAACCGTAACATCGGATCAGTTTCTGGGACTCCTGGGACCTCTAGATATCCAAGAAAGTTATATTTAATCATATATGAAAAATGGTTCTCTTAGGTTAACCGGGGACGGAGCTTTTGAGTCTCAAAGTAGGTTATTTTTAACAAGAAATAAATTGCAATTAAAATAAAAAATTATATACTTATTATTAGGAGAATAACTTCGGATCAGTGGATTCGATTTACCTGAAATTCCGTTTAGATATATGGAAGAGGTGTATTAATTCAAAGTGGAAATATGTAACTCTTAGCCCAATCAAAAGTGGAACTATATGGGTTTCAATAAGGTTACATGTACCAAGAAAAAATTGAACTTTTAAAAAAGTATATAGTTACTTTTGGAAAAAAGACTATAACTTCGGATCAGAGGTTTCGATTTAGTTGAAACTTTCCATTGATATTAAAAAAGAGTGTTTTAATTCATATCTAAAAGATGGATCTTGTGGCTTTACATTGAAAGAATCTATAGGGTTCTAAATTAGGGTCTCTAAAGCAAGAAAGATTTTAAAATTTTTGTTGCTAAAATTATAGTTTTTTTCAGAAATTAATCTATAACTTTAGATCGAGTGGAGGAATATGAATCGAATTTCACACAAACCTAGTAGAGGAGTAAAGAACTACAGGTTTTGAAGAAGGATCCATTAGATTGAGTTATAACGAAATTGTGGGGTCTTAAATTACGTGATAAATTTTTTTCTAAATTTTAAGAATCATTTCCCAGTATTTTCTATTCTACCCCACTGTGCATTATAAATATCAAAAACAAAAACTATGTCAGGACGGACATTTTTGCTTCGAATACAAACTTTCATTAGTATGATTTTTTGTCCTTATTTTTCTTTTGCATTTTGTTGTTTTTATTAAGATCTCTGGGGAGTCCATTATTAAAATAGGAAACAAAAAAAGACTGAAATGAGTTAATAAATATAACCAACATTATAAACCAAATAAACTGAAAAAAAAGAAACTATGACTGACAGTTAGAATTCATACCAATACAGACACAAATGAATTCCCAGTCATTAACACTCTTTTTTTTTGTGTATTTTGCGCTTTTTCTATTCATTCGCCACCCTCTCTGCCTGCAATAGTTTCAAAATTATCTTCCTTCCCTCCCTCCAATCATCATCATTATCATTATCACTGTCTCATTATAATAATGAACTAAATAAACATTATTAAAACCTTGTCATATTAACACAATTCCCAGTATTTCTTTCATTCTTGCAATTTTGCTCTTTTTCTATTTAGCAGTCTGCCTATCAGAGTTTTACGCTGTTTTTTCCTATTTAAACATTCATAATGCTTTATAACTAATTAGACACTAATGTTAATCATATTATGAAATGAACTAAAAATGGTGAGAGGGATGAGAGGGAAGGAAAGAGAGGGAAAGAAGGGAAATATAAAAATGGGAAATGAATGTTAAAACTTGAGAAAAGGACTTATATTTATTTCATAAATTTAAGTGAAAAAGTTGACATGAAAGTAGGTGATTTATGAGGAAAATTAAAGATCACAGATTACAGTCATTTGTTAAACTTAATATTAAACACTTGCTAGGATGTTCCATATTATATGTGATGACGAAATTTCATCAATTTCTAAAAAAAGAATAAAATTTAAGAAAAAATCTTAAGCTTTTAAGAAAAACTAGAGATCACAAATTAATATATTTTTCATAAAATTCTCTCAACTAAAAAAAAACTATGAAACTATTAATATATTTTTGAAAAAAATCGTTTAACTGAAATGTAAGTGATCACAAATAACAGCTGTTTATGAAAAAACTACAGATCACAAATTATAGTCCTTATTAAATAGTACTCAAGTTGTTATAAATTATATCTGAAAATGGAGTTTTATTCATTTCTTAAAATGAAAATGTAAAATGTTCGATTTTTTCAGATCACAAATTTGAATCCTTTTCCAAATATTGTCAATAATAAAGGAAACTATTTAACCAGTTTTTTTTTTTTTTTTTTTTTTTTTTTTTGAAGAAATTGCTTGTGTGAAATATAAGTCATCACAAATAATAGCCGTTTTTTATTTACAGATCCCAAATTACAGCCCTTTTTAAATAGTTTCCAAACTGTTATAAATTATTACTAAACACTGAATTTTAATTATTTTTTATGAAAAAAATTCTTTTAAGAAAAAAAATTTCATTTTTCTTTAAAACAAACCAAAAATCACAAATTATCATCATTTTCCTAATATTCTCAATATTAAGTAAACTATTTAACTATTGAAATTTTTTCAAAATTTTTTCAAACAAATGATCACAAATAAGAGGCCTTTTTTTGTATATAGATATTTTATGAAAAAAATTACAATCACAAATTAAAGTCCATATTAAACAGTAATCAAATTGTTATAAATTATATCCGATCCTAAATTGTGTCTATTTCTGGTCCAAGAAAAAATTTTTTGATATTTTCTAATTAAAGTTAAAATCACAAATTATTACCTTTTTCCTAATATTTTCAAAATAAAGAGAAGTGTTAAATTTAAATAAAAAATCTATTATATGAAAAATTTAAGTAATCAAAAATAATAGCTCTTTTTGTCGTACATGGATATTTTGCGAAAAATTTCAGATCACAAATTATAGTCCTTATCAAACAGTTGCCAAACTGTTATAAATTATTTCTTAACACTGAATTTTAATAATTTCTTAATAAAGGTCCCATTAAAGAAACAATATTTTGATTTATTCTAAAAAAAACTAGAGATCACAAATTATTATCCTTTTTCTAATACTCTAAATATTAAGCAAACTATTAAACTATTAAAATTTTTTCAAGAAAATCTCGTTTATATGAAAAATAACAGATCACAAATTAAAGCCTTTTTTATTATAACAGTCATATAAAGCTTTTTATAGTCAATTATGCATTTTGTTTTGAAATATTTCTAAATTTTATAAATATAATTTTATTATAACGACTTTGTATTATTGTTGTTGTTGTTGTTGTTTTTGGGCTATAAACCTTAAATTTGTTGCAATTTATTTTTTTTCTGGTCTTTTAAGTCATAATTCACAAATTTTCGTTATTTTTTATTATTTCACCCAAAATAGTTTGTAGAAAGTTACAATTCATGTTGTTTATTGTTGTTTTTATTTGTTGGTTTTGTTATTTTCTTAAAAAAACCATAAACTCCTTACACTTGAGAGTCTTTGAAGGCAATAATAACAGAAATTGTAAGACAATGTTGTAAAAGAGAATTTTATGGCCCCACTTTTTTCGTTTATATTATTGGTAGTATTTTGAAATGGCATTTAATTTCTTTTATTTTCTCATTTTTGGTCTATAATGTTGGCAAGTAGAGATAAAATTTAACTCAGCAACAATACTCTCAATTTTCAGAGATATTTTCCTTATTTCAGTTCAAACGTGTGGAAATCATAAAAAAAATTGGCAAAATAACTAAATTAAAGGATTTTTATTTTGTTTACAACTAAAATTACAATGTTGCTATAAATTTATGATGCTATATGACTGCAGTCATTTTGTAGTTGGAAAACTATGATTGAGGAACTAATTGAGAGTATTTCTAAGAAATGACTTTGAATTGTAAAAATTGGGATTTAAATCAGATTTGTATTTAAGCTGTAACAGCTATTTTATCAGAAATAAGAGTTTTTTCTTAATTTTTGCCTCTAAAAACCCTAAAATGTTTAAAAATGTAAAATGGTGTGTGTTTGTTTGTGATCGCTTTTTGGGTTAAAATGGCTCAATTGATTTTTAAAAAAATTTAATTCATTTTATAGCTTTTCTTTTGTAGTTAAGGGTAAAATGAGTCTTTTTTAAAATTTTTGTTATACTAGAATTTTAATCTATTAATAGTAACTGTACAAGCCGGGTATAACCCATCAGTTTTTTTATAATCTTCTCATTCAAAATTTTGTTTATCGAATTGGATATTTCTAGCCTTATTTATTCCCTAAAGCTTGTTTTAAAAAGCATATTTTCCTCATAAGAGCTTATTTTAGCATATTTTTGTTTTAAAAGCATATTGAGCTCTGTATCATACTTTTGAACTTCTATAAGGGAAATAGAACGATATTTTGAATATTTATTGATTTATATCTTCTAAAAGACTTATCTTTAAATCTTCTTCTTGGTTTTAGGCGAGATGGGGACATATGTGCCCCAACATGCGATCTTAATACTAAAGCAGAACTTTACATTCTTTTTTCTAGTTCAGTTCGAGTTCAATTCTAGTTTAGTTCTAGTTCAGCTCTAGTTCAGCTTTAGTTCAGCTCTAGTTCAGCTCTAGTTCAGCTCTACTTTCAAATCACTGATTTTATCCACATTTATAAAAAATCCTCTATTAAAATTATTAATTTCTTAAAGTTTTTTTTAATGATTTCTAAAGATTTCCACCCATACGGTTTCCTTTCAATACAGATATCCATTTTAACAAAAGAACTCAAATTACCAGCTTAAAAGCATAACATACCTCTCACTCCCTCTCTCGCTCGTTTGTAATAAAGTATAAACCCAAAAGAATCCTCTTAAAATTATATATCTGAGTATTACGCGATAATTTACACACTAAATGCACAAATACAATTATTATATACACATACACTAATACAAACACAAATAAACATCATATGCAATAATTGCTAACCTCAAAATAACGACGAACGTCAACCTCCACCGTCTGCTCCACCTTAAAATTTTTTTTCAAAATGACCTTTTCCTTTTCACAGTAACTGAACAATCTGAATAACGGTTTATGTGTGAGTGTGCTTGTAAGTTGTTGTTGCGTATGTGTGTAGTACTTGAGTACGATTGTGGTGACATGAATGTTAAAGGGGGATTAAAAACGTTTGAAATCCTCTTAAGTGTCGAGTTAAAATGTGGTTGGTTTACTTATGTTGTTATTTTGGCTGAATGTAGGGTGTAGAGGGTGGTGGTAAGAAGGGAGGGGGTTGAAACTAATTGTAGTGACCATATAACTCAATAAACACTTCAATAATACGACAACAATAACAAGAAAAGCCAAAGTCTAGATTTAATGCTGCCACATCTTAAGGAGTGAGAAACGAACATGACAAAAGAAATTGGATTTTTTTGTTAGGAAATGTGATAGTTGAAGCTTAAAAGTGTATCCCAAGATGGGAGGAGGAGGGTGGGGGGATTTTGAAAGTTAATAGAAGAGATTATAGAAAAAATAATCCTAAAAATATGCTTTACTATTTGCATATTAATAACATCATAAAGTATGCTTTAGTTTTTAAAATTATTACAAAATAAAGCATACTTTTGGGAAATTGTTTTCAATTTATTTTCTAAGTATTTTTCTTTGTTTTTTTAATATCAATAAATCATAAACTTCTCTCTGAAAGCCACAACCCGAAGTTGGCCAGAAAATAAGTTTGAAAACAATAGAATTTTTGTTTCTTCCTTTCTTCTTTTAAAAAGGACCACAATTTGCGTTAAGTGTTTTTTTTTTTGTTAAATCGACTTCCTGCTTTATAATTTTGTTTATTCCTGATTTTGATAACAATGGCAGGATTTATGGCATTTCGATCAAAGTTCAAGTGCATGGAAAACTAAATAGAAATTGAAAATTATTATTGAAAAAATAATACAGAAAATAAACAAAATATTAAGATTATAAACAGCAGCAACAACAAAAGGACACTTAGAAAAGGGAAAATTTTGAAGGAGGAAATGGGGGAGTTAGAAAAATTTCAATTATATTTATCTCCTACTTGGGGAAGTTACAAAAAGTACCAAAAAAGTACAACTTAAAAAAATAATCTCAAGTTTAAAAAAAGGAAAATTTTGAAGAGGAAATGGGGGAGTTAGTTAATTTCAGTTATTTTTACAAAAAAGTACCAAAAACGTACCACTTACTTATAAACAAATAAAAATCTTTTATCCTTTTTTTTCCATCAAAATAAAACATTTCTTTCCAGTTGTCCCTTTCTTTATTTAATATCTCCCCTAAATTTTATAAAGTAAATTTAAAAGTACTAAAAAGTACCAAAAAAATCCCAGTTTTGTTAAAACAAATCGAAATGGTATTAAATTTGCACGTCAATAAAAAAGTACCTTTGAAAGTTACAAAAAGTACCAAAAGTTCCTTAAAAAAATTCCCTTAGTCCCTTAAAAAAGTTGGACAATCATCAAAATTCAGTCGTCAAACTGTTTCCAAAGTTTTAAAATTGTACCAGGGGAGAGCTTGCAGGAAACCTGGTTCTGTTTGAAGGAATATAATGATGGTTTTGAAGTTAATAAATAAGAAAACAATTTCAAAAGAGCTGTCAAAGCAAACAAGACTCAAAAAGTTCCCAACAGCAGTGCTACAGAAAATTTAAAGACCAAAGAAATTGAAGTCAAATTGCACCAAAGGAGTTCAATCATTTGTTGCAACGGACTCTATAAATATCGAATTTTACATCAAGTAAATGTAATGCTTCCATTCCATAAGACTTCATAATGTCTTCAATTATTTTTGGCCAAATTTTGTGCAAAAGAGCACAAAGAAAGGTGTCTCAAAGCGTGGTAAATATTAAACGGACCTGTCCTACCTCTTCGAGCAAAGTTACAAAAAGCCTTATAATAATGTCAATGGAATGAATGAATCAAATAAAAACTGTCAGTTTAGTGGTTACGATTTTTTTATGTTAAGAATTTTTCGATCATACTCCTTAGATTAAAATCTGTACTAGAATTTGAACTAAACTATGATCTACACTCTAGACTCCAATTTGCATTAGATTATGAGGTAGAATCTGAACTGGAATAGGAACCTTAATCTGAATTGGTAACTGAGTTTGGTTCTAAACTTGAATCTGAACTAGAATTTGATCTAGAATCTGAACTAGAGTTCAAGTTAGAATCTAATGTAGAATTAGAAGTGGAATCGGAAGTAGAATCGGATCTTGAGTGTGTACTAGAATTTTAACTAGAATTTGAATTAGAAATCCCATAAGTATTTTGAACTGAAAGCTGATCTAGAATCTGTATTAGAATCTGAACAAAACTATGAAGTAGAATCTCAACTATAATTTCAACACAAATTTTAACTTGTATTTGATCTAGAATCTGAACTAGAGTAGAAGTAGAATCAGTTCTAGAGAGTGTACTAGATTCTTAACTCGAATTTGAATTAGAAATCCCATAAGAAGTTTGAACTGAAAGCTGATCTAGAATCTGTATTAGAATCTGAACAAAACTATGAAGTAGAATCTCAACTATAATTTCAACACAAATTTTAACTTGTATTTGATCTAGAATCTGAACTAGAGTAGAAGTAGAATCAGTTCTAGAGAGTGTACTAGATTCTTAACTCGAATTTGAATTAGAAATCCCATAAGAAGTTTGAAC
Source organism: Cochliomyia hominivorax (assembly GCA_004302925.2). NCBI lineage: Eukaryota > Metazoa > Arthropoda > Insecta > Diptera > Calliphoridae > Cochliomyia > Cochliomyia hominivorax. The sequence continues at coordinate 85,339,093 of PYHX02000495.1, read as the reverse complement.
TGAAAGCTGATCTAGAATCTGTATTAGAATCTGAACAAAACTATGAAGTAGAATCTTAACTATAATTTCAACACAAATTTTAACTTGTATTTGATCTAGAATCTGAACTAGAGTAGAAGTAGAATCGGATCTTGAGTGTGTACTAGAATCTTAACTAGAATTTTAATTAGAAATCCCATAAGGAGTTTGAACTGAAAGCTGATCTAGAATCTGTATTAGAATTTGAACAAAACTATGAAGTAGAATCTCAACTATAATTTCAACACAAATTTTAACTTGTATTTGATCTAGAATCTGAACTAGAGTAGAAGTAGAATCAGATCTTGAGTGTGTACTAGAATCTTAACTAGAAATTGAATTAGAAATCCCACAAGGAGTTTGAACTGAAAGCTGACTAGAATTGGAAATTCTAGTCTGTATTTGAATCTGAACTAGAATCCAAACTAATAAATCTGATGTAGAGTTTGACATTCAATATGAACTTGAACTGAATTAGTTTTTTAAATTCATTCTTAATTAAAAACTTAATCAGAACTTAAGCTAGAATTGTGCCATCACACATCAATCGATTTAAGGATTTTCAACATTTTTATTTATGGAAAAAACAATCAAGAATTTTGGTTAAAATTTCTTTATAAAGAATTTTTTAATTGAATTCCAAACTTCTTCTTCAATCTTAATTGATTTTATTCCAGTATGATTTTACCGATTGGGGGGGGGGGATAATAAATATCTGTTCTTCATTAAATATGCCTCAAACGTTTCTTGTTTTATATTTTCATCTAATATTTCATTGTACATTGTTAAGCATTAAAATTGACAACCCTTTTTTCAAAATTTTTGGCAAAGGGAAACTATTTAGAAAAAAGGCTTTTAATTTGGGATTTTTTATGCTTCTTTTATTTTAATTACTAAACCAAATGTATGATAATCCCCTTAAGAATTTTTTAAGCACGCAAATATATTTATATAATTGGAGGGGGGAGGACGGTGTAAAACCCCTGAATGTATGCAATATTTAATTTGCGTATAATTGGTGATGAAAAGTATTGCCTAATACTTAGGCTTAAGCATATTTTCATAACATATTTTATTAAAGTGAAATAAAGTTGCTCTCTTTTTTTCCAGGCTGTAAAGGAAAAATATTATGAATTATGTGTTTGTTTGTTTGTTTTTTTTTCGGAATCCATTCGATGTACCTGTATGAGTGTTTAATATGTTTAATACATAAAAGTAATTAATGGCCATCACCAGCATAATAAATGAACTTCAAATGTAACTTTGTAGTTGTGAACAAGCAGCACAGATAGAAACTTTTATATATGAATATTTCAATATGTTCTGGTTATCTTTTATTATACCAGCTGTTTTTATATGGAGTTTTACTGAAACATATAGCATACTTTTGGGTGGTTTCTTTCCACCTCTATAAATTCTGGTTTCTTTCACTGTAAATATTACTTTTTGGCGAAAACGACAGAAAAAAATCTCCACATACCAAAATGTATAAATATTTTCGCTTTTTTTCTTGTGCTTTATTTTTGGTTTGCCTCCTATAAATATGCTTTACTTTTTATAATGACACATGTTCCTTTAACAGTTGTATGTATATTTTTTTTTGTATTTGTGTTGTGACATTGTGCTTGTATTTCCGTTTTCTTTTTTTTCCATCTTGTTGTTATTGCTGCCTCCTGCCTTGATGCTGTTGTAATTCATTTGTATTATTCCCTGTAGCGCATTTAATTTTAATTATGCGTGACAACACACTCATCTTTTCTCACTCCCCCTTCTTCTCCGTCTTTTAGCAGACTTTTGGTTTTATTTTTTTTAAGTTCATAATTTTTCTTCTTTTTTTGTCTTTATGAAGAAGCAGCAGAAACTGGTTTTAGTTTTATTTCTTTTATTTGCCAACTAAAACTTTTTCTGTTATACATGTCCGTGTGTGTGTGTGTGCATGAGTGTGAAAGAAAAAATTGTCTTGTAGATCTTGTGTCGTGGTTTTTAATTATTATTAACGTGCACTTTTTGGCCCCCCATATGACACAGATCAATTTTGACACAACTCACAACACCATTTCAAGAAAAGAACATATTTGCTGTAATAAAAAATAGAAAAAAAGATTTAACAACAACATTTCCAGAATAATTAAAGTGATTTTAATTTCAAAGAAATTATAAAACAGTTTTGAATAAAAAATTTCTACAATAAATTCCTTAAATTTTTTATTTAAAGCCGGCAAAAAATAAATAAAATTTTGTATAACACTTTTTAAAAATAAACTGTTATAAATGTATACATTTTTATTTTACTGCTTAATAAATGTAAACTATAAATTTATAAAATATTTCTTATTTAAATACTATAATGAGAAATAAGTTTTGTATAACAGTTTGAAAATAAACTGTTATAAATTTATAGGTATAACACTTTTTACATGAAAAATTCTATGAATAAATTCCTAAAATATTTTTTGTTCAAAAGCTTTAGAGAAAAAATAAATTTATTATAACAGTTTTAAAATAAACTGTTATAAATTCATATTAATAGCAGTTTTTGCATAAAATATTACAAAATTTAATTATTACAGTTTTAAAATAAACTGTTATAAACTAATATTTATAACTGTTTTTGAACGAAATATTTCTTTTATAAGTATCTAAAATATTCCTTATTAAAAACATATAGAAAAAGTTAAATTTTGTATAACAGTTTTAAAATTAACGGTTATAAATTTATATATGTTTTTTATTGAAGTTTGAAAACAGAAGTAAATTGTTTCTCTGGATCTCTAAATATATTAAACGTTATTATACTTTTAATTTGTGTAACAGTTTTGGAAGAAACTGTTATAAAAATTAAAAGTATAGTTTTCTTCCAAAATTGTTATAAAATATGAGTACAACTCAAAGAAATAGATTTTACTTTAGCAAATGTTTACTTAAATGATAAAATTCTAAAAAGTATTAAAATATATTTATTTCGTATAACAGTTTTCAAAATACACTGTTATAATATTCTAAACAGATTTCCAAAAATTTAAATACTTTAACATGTATTTACTAGCAATAAGCTTTACTAGTTATTAAAACATAGTTTAATGTTTTAAAAGTATAACAGTTTCAATGTAAACTGTTATAATTTTATAGAAATATAAAAAAATTTATATAAACAACTGTTATACTACACAAAAATGTTTCTGAGTATTTGAAGTTTATTAAATCGATGGCAAAAGTTAAAATTTTATAGCAATTTCAATATAAACTCTTATACATTTACAACCTTGTTAAGAAAACTGTTATACTAAAGAAAAAACTTCCGATAGCTGGTTAATTCTATTCATTGTTATGAAATATTTCAATTTTATAATAGTTTTCAAATGAACTGTTATAATTTTATGAGTGCTTATAATAGAAACTGTTATACTTAGTGATACTATTATCATACATCCTCAATAACAATTTCTAAGGGTCCTTGAATGTAAAGGATTAAACATTTTTAAATTGACTTTGAAAATATAGAAAAAATTATAGCAAAATAACTGTTATACTACGATAAGCTCATATTTTTGCTAACATTTAATAACGTTTTTTAATAAAACAATTTTTAATAGTATAAGAGTTTTAAAAATAATGATTGAAAACTGTTATACTAAAACTGTTATATTCATTTTTACAACTGTTATACAGCAGTATATACTTTGACACAAATAAAGTTAATTTCATAAAGTTTAACCTCAAAAACTCGTTTAATTTAACTCAAAATTTTAGGATTTCTATTTTTTCTCAAATATACTCCTTCACATATGCTACATTTCATTTGCAACTTTATTAAAAATAATGTCGGTCTCCTAAACCTCATAACCATTTAATCAAAGAAACCTCAAAAAAGGCTTCCAAGAGCTCTATAAAATATTTTAAAATTTCTTTTCATCAAAAACTATTTTAAACATTTTATGACAATGAAACAGAACAGAGAAAACATCACAAAAGTATGCTACACATGTTTATTATTTAGAATAATAGTGTTTGCTCCTGAAAAACATTATGAGAAACAACAAAACATTAAAAACATCCATTTACCCCTGAAAATATACTTTTAATGTTTCGGGTTAAAGTCAATTAGTTGAGTCGTTTCTTACGTTATGTTCTTTTGCTATTAACGACAACAACAACAACAACATAAAACGTCGTACTTTTTGAAATCTGTATATGTATTTGTACCGGAAATGCTTCACATTATGAGACTTGTCATTAAAATGTAACAAAAATATGGCAACATATATGTTTCCAACCATCATAATATTATTTCACTTCTTAAATGAATATTTCACAAAAATTTATTTCACTTATTTTTTTCTTTCGGTCCACAACAACATGTGGGTTTTAATGTTTGTTGTAATGTTTATAATGTTTAAGGGTTACAACATCATTATTGAGCATTTAGAGCCTGAAAATGTCAAGATATGAAAATAGGAACAATAACAAAGAACACAAAACATTGGAGGAATGTTATGTTTCAAATTGTCAAAAGTGTTAACAATTTTAAGGAAGAAGAGGGTAATCAGTGATGAAATGTTGAGGAAAAAGGTTTTAAGAAAATAATGTTTTATTTGATGGAAATTTTTAGAAATGGAAATTAAAAGTTATTACGGCTAAAATAACATTATTTTAGGAACTCCATTAATATATTAACAAAATGGAAACGCATATGAACAGAGAAGACTATAGTAGTGACTTCAGCAACATTTATAAACTAGTCAATAGGCGAGACTATAAACTAGTCAATAGGCGAGACTATAAACTAGTCTATAGCGGAGACTATAAACTAGTCTATAGCGGAGACTATAAACTAGTCTATAGCGGAGACTATAAACTAGTCTATAGCGGAGACTATAAACTAGTCTAGGGACTAACTATAGCGGAGACTATAAACTAGTCTATAGCGGAGACTATAAACTAGTCTATAGCGGAGACTATAAACTAGTCTATAGCGGAGACTATAAACTAGTCTATAGCGGAGACTATAAACTAGTCTATAGCGGAGACTATAAACTAGTCTATAGCGGAGACTATAAACTAGTCTAGTCTATAGCGGAGACTATAAACTAGTCTATAGCGGAGACTATAAACTAGTCTATAGCGGAGACTATAAACTAGTCTATAGCGGAGACTATAAACTAGTCTATAGCGGAGACTATAAACTAGTCTATAGCGGAGACTATAAACTAGTCTATAGCGGAGACTATAAACTAGTCTATAGCGGAGACTATAAACTAGTCTATAGCGGAGACTATAAACTAGTCTATAGCGGAGACTATAAACTAGTCTATAGCGGAGACTATAAACTAGTCTATAGCGGAGACTATAAACTAGTCTATAGGCGAGACTATAAACTAGTCTATAGGCGAGACTATAAACTAGTCTATAGGCGAGACTATAAACAAGTCTATAGGCGAGACTATAAACTAGTCTATAGGCGAGACTATAAACTAGTCTATAGGCGAGACTATAAACTAGTCTATAGGCGAGACTATAAACAAGTCTACAGTAGTTCAGTTCAGCATATTTTTAGTTTTATTTATCCACTGCATTTTATGTCTTTCTTTGTTGCAATTTCTCTCTTTTTGGTCATTTGTCTCTTTTCTGTCTCCTTTTTCTTTAATTTTTGTATATAAATTATTTAAGTTCATGACCTTCAAAAAATTCAATCTTAATTATCTTTTGCTTTAATTTCCTTCTCTTTTGCACGTTTAATGTCATTTGATTTTGTAGCAATTTTTAAAATTCTTTTTTCCATTTTACATCTTTTTTTTTTTTTTTTTTTTTGCATTTATGCCAAAAGTTTTTTTGTTGCTGTAAAACTTCCAACTCTACGCCCCCTCAGAAGGAAACAAACGTCAACATTTCAAAAAAAGTTTATTCTGTGAATAGAATCAGAGAGAAAAAAGGTTGAAATTATTATGCATATGACAGTTAACATACATAAACTGACATACAACTAAATATACTTACAGACACACATACATTCAGACATATATATATATATACATACATACATACATACATACATACATACATACATACATACATATGTATGTATGTATACATACATACATTCACACATACATTTGTATGTATTTTTTAAGGTCAAAATCCTTAACAGTTTTTATATGAGAAGAAATGAATGAATTTTTGTATTTAAACATACACATACACACATACACTCATATAAATACAATTAGATGTCAGGATAAATGTGTGTTTCTGTGTATTAAAGCCTGCAGACAATTTTGCACAGTTTTTGTTGCTGCTGTTGTTGTTGTTTTTATTTTTGTGTTCATGCCTCCTAATATCGAGCGACAGTTTCACATCAGTTTTGTTGAACGGCAACAACAACAGCACCAACACCAACAAAAATTCTATCAAATACGAAATAAAATCGATATTCAACACACAAAATGTGTGTTGTACGTTCGATACCCCAAAAAAATGGGTTGAGTGGCGCAAATATTCAAGTAATAAATTTTTCTTTTTGTATGTTGTATGTGTGTGTGTGGCTGAATGTGTTTTTTTTTTTTGTCGGTTTCTTCTTAGTTTTCCGGGGAACAACTAAAAATCTATAACGAGATTTCAAACTTAATTGAAAATAAAATAAAAAAAAACAACTGGCAACAGAAATAATGTATGGAATTTAATAAAAAGTGATTTTTATTTCAGCTTTAAATTAGATTTTTCAGAAGATTTTCCGGGTGAATATAAACATTTAAAGGGAATTTTAAAGAAAAATCAAAACGAAGTTCATATTAACTAAATTGGTCACATTACAGTTTCTTTTCTGAGATTGTCTCAAGAATTCAATAAACTTCTTTTAAGCTCCTTAAAGTATGCAATATTTAAACCCCCCTTTTTTCTATACCCCTCAAAGTATGCTTTATTTTTTCACTTTAGCTTTTAACTCGCACTTTGCATTTTCCTTTCAGCTTCTTTTTCTCTACAATTTCTTCTTATTCTTTAAACTTTCATTTCCTAAATTCGTATTTTAAAATTAATTACCTCCTTAAAGTAGACTTTAAAATTTTTATTTATTTATTTATTTATTTCTTAAATTATAATTATTTATGTATATTTTTCTTTTATTTATTTTCGTTAAATTTCCCTATATTTTTCTAAGACTTTTCTCTGTTTACTCTCTCTTTTTTTTTAAATTTAATCCCTGAGAATCTCTTAGGAGAGTTTTGTTTTCGTGAGAGAAGGGCAAAGAGAGAGCGAATGTTTTAAATCAGCATTTGATTAATTATTATAGCAACTTTTGAATTTTTTTCTTACATTTTATAAAGATTTTCTGAGTCTCAAACACATGTCTTGAAAGAAAAAAATCTTAGAATTCTCTTTTTGTTTATTGTTGGGCAAGGCAGGATAAAAAAAGATTGAAGGGAAATGAGATGAAAAGGGAGGGTGAGAAAAGTAAATAAAATTAAAGTTTCTAAATACAGTAAAAAATTTTAAGGATTTTTTAGATTACAAAAGGCAGTAGAATTGAACTAAAACTGAACTAGAAGGGAACTAGAACTGTATTAGAACTGAAGTATAACTGAACTAGAACGGAACTACAGTTGAACTAGAACTGAACTGAACTAAAACTGAAGTTGGACTGAAGTATAACTGAACTAAAACTGAAATAGAACTGAACTAGAAGGGAACTAAAACTGAAATAGAACGGAACTGAACTACAATTGAACTAGGAAACTAGAGTCTGAATTGGAATTTAACCTAGAACTGAACTGGAGTCGAAATAACAATCTGAACTTGAATCTGAGCTTAAATATGAAACAAAACCTTAACTAGCACCCGAACTAGAAACTGTAGTATAATTTGGGTTGAAATCTGGAATCTGGAGAAGCATCTGTTCAGTTATATGAAGTAGAAAATTATCTCGAATCTTTACTAAAATCATTCACGTGAATTAAGCTATAATCTGAGCTGGAATATGAACTAGAATCTGAACCAGAACCAGGCATAGACCTTAAGCGAAAATCTGAATTAACATTAAAATTGTAAGCTGAACTAGAAGCTGAGCAAAGATTAGAACTAAAATTGAAATTTCAGGTTTGAATAAAAACCTGAATTAGAGTTGGACTAGAATCTCAGCCGGACTTAAAATTAAGTTTGAATGAACTAAATTGGAATCTAAACTAGAGCCTGATTAAAAATCAGAACTAAAGTTTCGACTAGAATTAAACTGAAATCTGGACTAGAATCTGAAGTAGAACTTGAATTAAAGTGGCATCTGAGTCAGAGTCTAAAGAAGAATATGAGCTAAAATTAAACTTGTTAATGTAGTCTTTTCGGTTGCCCATTCTATAGTCTATTAAATATTCTATGGTCTAATCTGTTGACTGTTGCTGTGAACTCTAATGGATATTCATTCGTCCTTAAAAATTTGATTTAATTTACACCTTTTTCTGTTCCCCCTCCCTAAATTCTTAAGGATTTATTTTTGTTAAGGAAAAATAAAAATCTTCCCAAAAGTATGCAATGGAATTTAAGGATGTTGGCCAACTATAAACAACTAACAAAACAAACAATCAAGCAAAAGCAAAAAATAGAGAATAAGAAAAAAAAATAAAAAAAGAAAACAAATCATGTTTTGTGTTATTAATGACTTTCATTTTTACTTCCTGTTTAAAGTATAAACAAAACCAACAACAACAACAAATAAATAATAAATAGTTTTACTCTATTATAGCTTAAACCTCTTTTTTTGTTAAGTGACACACTCTCTTCTAAGTAATTTTCTCTCTCTCTCTCTCTCGCTCAGATTTAACACCCAAATTGTTTTCAAATTGAAGTATACTTTTAGGCAGCTAAACTGAAATTTCCCGGTATTTCTGCGCATGTTTTTGCTATAATTTTAAAGAATTTTCCTTGTAAATTTTGCTATTTTGTTGTTGTTGTTGCTGCTGGTTTTGTAAATAGACAAAATCACTACAAATATTTTATAACAAAAATCAGTTGATTTTATGCTGCATAACGCGACGGTAGCGGTTAACGGTAGAGAAAAATAATTAAAGAAAAATTATTATTTTTTTTTAAGAAAAAACGTATTTTGAAAAAGTTTTTTAAGAAAAAATCTGTCCAAAGAAATAAATTTTAATAAAACGATGGAAAAAACGAATGTTAAATTAAATAAAGTGAAATTAAAAATAAAATAAAAAATAAAGAAAAAATTATTTGAAAAGAAAGAATTTGATAGAAAATTGAAGAAATTAAAGAAATTTTAATTCGTATAAAAAGAAATTTTAGAAAAGTGTTTTAGTGTTTTTTAAAGAAAATATAAAAGTTTTAGCAAAGAACCTGGAAATTTTATAGAAAAAGTAAAGAAAAACTTAAATTTTATGAAAATTAAGCTTAAAAGCCTTAAACTAGGCAGCACATTATTGGGAACTTTTTTTTTGTGGATAAAAATTACTTTAAAGAATAATTTTTATTGAATTTTAATTTTCCTTTTCATTTTATTTTTTACCAAAATTTAAGGTCTACTTTTTGGCGGCGTTTTTTTTTTTTTTTTTTTTTTTTTTTTTTTTTTTTGAAAAAGTCTTTTTTAATTTAGGAAAAGAAATGTTTATTTTCTTCTATATCGCAAATTTCTTTTAACATATTTTAATTTGTAGAATAAAGAATATATTTTTTCTTTTGCTGACGAAACAAAATTTAAAATTCTAATTTCACATTTTCAAAGAGTCTTTAGTTTAACAGCAAAATATGAAAAGCCTACTTTTAGGTTAAAAATATGGTGAAGAATAATGTTTAGTAGTTAAGAACACAGAGACTGAAAATAAATAAACCACAAATGTAAATTATTTGCAAGAATATATAAATAATAAATGTTTTTGTTGTAAAAGAAAGAATTAGAGGAAAATTTAAAGAATTTGAAAATTATAAAATCTAAAGCATATTTTTAGGATTTAAATAGAACATTTTAAAGCATACATTTAAGTTATTAATTTGTTAATTTTTGTACAAAAAAAAAACTCAGTGAAAAATTTAAGCTTTAAAATGAAAAGTACATTTTTAGGCGCAATGGATTAAACAATAAAAAAGCTAGTATACTTTTTGGAACTCTTTCCCTTTATCCTGTTCAAATATTTATTTACTTCCGCTTGATCCCTTTTCCTACAGAAAAAGATTTAAAACTACATTTTCAAATCAACTCTTATTGACCTAAACTTTATAGTGTACTTTAAGGCTCTTTTAAATAATTAAAATCTTTTGCTTACTTTTAGGAACTTTAAAAAAAGTCTAAAATCTAAATAATTTTATTTAAAAAACTTATTAATATTTTCTTTATGTTCCAAATTAAAGAAATTCTTCAAATTCTGTCATAGTTTCTTTAAGATTTAGTTCATAAAAACTTTTAGGCGCTAAAAAAATCCCATCATATTTTTGGTTTTTAGAACTCTTGAACTTTGTAATAATTGAATAATTTTTTTATAACTTAAAGTTTTATTACAAATTATTTGTTCAAATAAAAAGTGTTTTGAAAAATCAAAAATAAAAATCTGTTGTCTACTTTCTGGAGTTTTTTAAATTGTTAAAGTACCATATTTTTGTGCAATTGTTTTCTATTATTACATTTTTCTTGTGAAATTTGAATTGAAAATCTGTTAATTAATAACTCAAAATTTGTAGTTTACTTTAAGGAGCTAATAAACATTGGGTCTAAATTATATGAAGTTTTAAATGAAACTTTTAGGCGCTTTAAAAATTTGACAAACTTAAGTTTGTTTTCAAGTTCTATTGCAATATTTTAAGAAATTGTTATTATATAAAAATTAAAAATTGAAAATTTAGTTTAAATTATATGTAATTTATAAGTCAACTTTTAGGCGCTTTTAAAATGATGGATTGTTTCCAGGAATTTTTGTTTCCGTTTGAATTTTTATTTCTTTCTGTAAATTGTTTAAATTGTTTTTAAATAAAAAAGTTAACTTTTAGGCGCTTTGACAAGATTAACTAAAATCTCTAGCCTACTTTTAGGAACTTTTCAATATTTTTTGGCATACGTTTCATATATTCGATTTTATTTTTTTGCAAAAATAGGCTTTGTTTTTAATTTGCTTTTAATTAAATTTTAATTTTTGTTAAGAAAAATTAAGAAAAATCTGTAGCTTGCTTTCAGGGACTTTTTAATATTTTTGGCATTTGTATACATTTGAAAATGATTTATTCTTTTTTATTAAATTATTAGAATTTCGTACAAATAAAAAGAAAAAGATTTTAATTAAACAAAGCTTCTGATTTGATTTCATCAGCGATTTAATACTGTATTTGAATTGAAGTTTAAATTCAGTTCTCTCAAAATGTGTAGTTTGCTTTAAGGAGCTGTTTTAAATTCGTTATTAATTTTTGATAAACAATAATTTTATTATGTAAAAGTAGCGGAATTTTAGGAGCTTCAATTAGTTGTATTATGTTAAGTGAATTACTAAAATACGAGTGCATAATTTTAGGCCTTAAAAAGTAGATTCAGTATTTTTAGTTAAAATAAATAAATAAATAAATAAATAAATAAATAAAACTCATGGAGAATTTATAATGGTTCAAAAAATAATTCAATTCATCTCCAATAACACAAACTGTTTACGAAAAATTTTCATTTCATTTATTTTATAAGATTTATTCAATTTCATCTAAAAATATGCTATAGAATAATAAGAGCTCTTAATCTCCTAAAAATATACATATGTTTTTTCTACAGATATTCAATAAATTGTTTGTAAAAAAGTAATAGTTCTCCACTTAAGCAAAAGCTATAAAAATAAATCTGTTGTATACTTTTTGGATGCTGAAAAAATTTTGGAAACAATTTAAAAAAGTGTTTTATTTCAAAAAAATTATACAAAAAGCCAAATAAATTATTTGTAAATTTATTTAAAAATAACTAAATAATAAATATTATTTATAATAAAATTAAATTTGAAAAAAGTGTAGAAAACTTTTAGGTGCTTTTGGTTTAAATTTTCTTGTTTATGATTGATTTTTTAAGTGAAACAAAAATAACATTATTTAAGGATTTTAATTTTAATTAAATTAAAATAACAAAAAGAGACCAATTTTATTAAAAATTTTTTATTTTTAACAATATTGACCTCTGACCTTTATTGATATTTTGAAATTTTAAAGGTATTTTTAGATGTCATTTTTAGGAATTTTTATAAGATGGAAGAAGGGAGAGGCAAATTTGGCAAATTTTTAAAATTTCTTAGTGGTTGACCTTTGACCTTTTGAGTTATTAAAAAGGAAAATTAAAGAAGTTTTATGGAAAAGTGTTACTGAATATTGTAGTTAATAGTTTTTTTCTTTATTAAAGTAGAAATGAGAACATACAAATTATTGCAAAAAATTCAAAATTAAAAAACAATGACCTTTGACCTTTATTTAGAAAAAAATAAGTTTTTAATTTTTGCCATAAAATTTTTATTAAATTATAGAATTTTATTTAAAAAAAAATAAGTCACTGAACTTCTCTTCATTTATTTATTTGTTTTAATAGTTCGTTTTGTATTGCCTACCTTAAGGCTGTGTTTGTATAAAAATTTCATTGCCTATTTATGGGCTGTTTTCTTTTTTTTTCATTATTATTGTTTATTATGTTTCACACATTTTAAATTATATTTTATCACAACAAAAAAGCAGCAGACCAACAGACAATATTGAACTATAAATCAAACGAGTTAAAACGTGTTACAAAAATATTGAGTTATTTATAGTTTTGCTGCATTGATTGTCCCTCCATTTGGCTGATAAACATCATTCATACGGACATTTTTCATTGATTTGATAGTCAGTCAGACAGACATCATGTCATTTCTTTTACTCTCGTATTATGAAGAGTTGGCAGGAAAGCACCAGTAGCTGGATCCAGGAGTACAAACAGCTACTGCCAGACAAGTCCTAGACATTATATACGTTAGGTTTTGGTGGCTCCTTTTTTATATATATTTAAAAAAAAAAACTATAAAAAATATATATTTTTATCTAACGATTTTTTATGTTTATATACATATTTATATCGGTCTTGATTTTCTTCAGTTATCTTTAGTTAAAAGGTTCAATGTTATTTATTTTATATAAAAATATGAAAATTCCTTTAAAAGAAATAAATTCCTTGTGTCTCGTATCATTTCTGTTGTTGGTTGTCTCTCTGTCCAGAGAGACTTAAAGTGATAAAAGACGAACGAGACAATAAGAATAAATAAAACAAAAATCGATTTATAATTTATTTAAACACACACATTTAAACACATTCACACATACACACACATATATATATAGAAATATTTCCTTATTCCCTGTTACCTACAGGACACACAAGTAGCAACAGAAAAATTCTCTTACACTTACACTTACACATTCACTATCTACAGTTTAAAAGGAAGTTTTGCGGCAAAATAAAAAGGAAAATAAAAATAAAAAAACTGTATAAAAAAGGACATGATAGACTCTCAAGTTGTGGAAGATGATAATAATGATGATGATGACGACGATAATAACAATGACGTTATGAAATTTAATACGATTTATTAAATGGAGAAATATCTGAGAGTATATTGATTGCAGTTTTAGAAGACAAATATTGGAGAGAAGAATATGAAACTTAAGACAGCAAAATCTTTGTCATAAAAATTTAAAAGGAAAATAGAATTTTTTATTAAAAAAATCAAAGACTAATTTAATGGTATCAAACTTTAAGAAATAATTGCCTACTTTAAGGGTTTTAAGAAATAAACTTCAAAAAATTAAAATGAACTTTATGAGCTTTTGAAAACTGTAGTTCTATTTGAATTCAACTCTAGATCATTTTTAGTTCAGTTTTATTTCAACACAGTTTAGTTCTAGTTCAGTTCTTGTTCAGTTCTAGTTCAATTTTAGTTCAGTTATAGTTCACTTCATGTTCAGATTCTAGTTCAGTTTTACTTCAGTTTTATTTCAGTTCTTGTTCAGTTCTAGTCCAGTTCTTGTTCAGTTCTAGTTCAGTTCTAGTTCAATTCTAGTTCAGTTCTAGTTCAGTTCTAGTTCAATTTTAGTTCAGTTCTAGTTCAGATTTTAGTTCAGTTTTGGTTAAGTTCTTGTTCAATTCTAGTTCAGTTCTAGTTCAGATTCTAGATCAGTTCTAGTTTTGTTCTAGTTCAATTCTACTTCAGTTCTAGTTCAGTTCTAGTTCAATTCTAGTTCAGTTCTAGTTCAGTTCTAGTTCAGTTCTAGTTCAGTTCTAGTTCAGTTCTTGTTCAGTTTTAGTTCAGTTTTAGTTTAGTTCTTGTTCAGTTTTAGTTCAGTTTTAGTTCAGTTCTAGTTCAGTTCTTGTTCAGTTTTAGTTCAGTTTTAGTTTAGTTCTTGTTCAGTTTTAGTTCAGTTTTAGTTTAGTTCTTGTTCAGTTTTAGTTCAGTTTTAGTTTAGTTCTTGTTCAGTTCTTGTTCAGTTTTAGTTCAGTTCTTGTTCAGTTCTATTTTAGTTCTAGTTCAGTTCTAGTTCAGTTCTTGTTCAGTTTTATTTCAGTTTTAGTTCAGTTCTTGTTCAGTTTTAGTTCAGTTTTAGTTCAGTTCTTGTTCAGTTCTATTTTAGTTCTTGTTCAGTTTTAGTTCAGCTCATGTTCAGATTCTAGATCAGTTCTAGTTTAGTTCTAGTTCAGTTCTAGTTTAGTTCTAGTTCAGTTCTAGTTCAGTTCTAGTTCAATTCTACTTCAGTTCTAGTTCAGTTCTAGTTCAATTCCAAATCAATTTTATTTCATTTAAATTCTTTCTGTTCATCAGACTTTCAATTATTTTGTTCTCTCTTTTTTCTTATCACATTTTATTTCTTCTCTTTCTTTTTAATCAATTTCATGTTAACATATTTAAAAGCATTTGAAAGTGAAATGTTATGCAATTGATGTTAAGCCTTAAAGCATGCAACACATTTTAAACAAACAAACACATGTTGTGGCAACAAACTAACTCTAACAAAACTATTTAATGCAATGTTGCACTTAACACCCGAAGTGAGCATTGGGAAAGAATTCCATTTATTTTGCCTTTAGAAACAGGACAACTTAAATTAAAGAGGATGAAGGTGGAAAAAAGAAAATTTGCATAAAGTTTAGAGTATTTAAAAATATATTTAAAGGAGTCGTTAGTAAGATTTTCATTTATTGTATGGATTTTGAACCTGACCTTTGACCTGTTTGGGGTAATATTGTTGGAAGGGATACAACGTTTTTTTGGGTTTTTTTAGGAAGAAATATAATAAAGAATATGCGGTATTGACTGATAGTAGATAGTAATTTTAAGCCATTTTTGAATATTTGACCTTTGACCTTATGATTATGTTAAAATTAAGTGAAAGTATTTTAATTTTTTTTTTAATTTAAAAGAAAAGTTAGGTAAGGATTACTATAAAAAATTGTTAAAGTAATATTTTCTTAAGATTGCACTAGTTTTTAAAGTATGACCTTTGACCTTTATTAAGAATAATTAAATTTTGGTGAATTTTCGATGAGTTTTTATTTAATTTATATAGAGAAAACTAAATTTCAAAAAATGAATTGTCATATTGAAAGTGCTTCATTTACAAGATTGACCTTTGACCTTTGATTTTTTTAATTTTACTACATTTCGATAAAATTAATTAATTAGTGAATATAGATTTTTTAAAATGAATTTTAGATTAGAATGAGCTAATTTTAGGGTATGACCTTTGACCTTTTTAAACCAGAATTAAATTTTGTTACATTTTTATAGGTTTTTATTAAATTAAATGTAGAAAAAGTTAAAATTTGAAGATTGGTTGTTGTATTTAGTTTGACAAGGTTTGATTTAATGTTTGACCTTTGACCTTTTTTTGGAGGAAAGTTTGGAAATGTTTTAAAATTGGTGCAATTTCACTGAATTTTAATAAAATAAGTTAAACCATGAAAAACAAATCTTTTAGATTAATTTTGTGTAAGATTAAGCTAGTTTTTAAGAGTTTGACCTTTGACCCTTTTTTTAAATTATTCAAAATCTTTTAAATTTTTGTTGGATTTTGTTTAAGTTTAATGAGAAATAATTAAATTTCATAGTTAAATTATATTTGTTTCATATTTAGTTTGAGTGAGGTTTGATATAAGCGTTTGATCTTTGACCTTTTTGGGGAAAAGTTTGTGAATATTTTAAAATTTTTACTATTTCGTTGAATTGGCATGAAATTAATTAATTAACAACTGCTAATTGTATTTAAGTTGAAATGAGCCAGTTTTAAAAGTGTGACCTTTGACCTTTTTTTAATATTTGAAATTTTCTAATTTTTTGTTAGATTTTGCTTAAGTTTAATTAAAACAAAAATTATATTTCATAGTATTATTACATTTATTTCATATTTAGTCTAATAAGTTAGTTTGAAGAGTTCGACCTTTGACCTTATTTTAATTATTTAAAATCTTGGAAATTATTTACGCATTTTGCTTAAGTTTAATTGGAAAAAAACTAAATTTTATGGTTTTATTATATTAATCTTATATCGAGTTTAAGTCGAGATTTTAATGTTTGACCTTTGACCTTTTTTTTTTTTAAATAATTGAAATCTTGTAAATTTTTCTTAGGTTTTTGTGAGGTTTATTAAGGAAAAGTAAATATGGAATTTTAGTTGTTTTTTGTTCATATTTGAGGGGATTAAGGTAGTTTTTAGTGTTTGACCTTTGACCTTTTTTTAAGAAAATTTAAAAATTTTATTAGTTTTTGATGAATTTAGTTGATTTTTCATTTTAAATTACGGTTATTCCTTTTTAAATTCTATTAAAACGCCCCCAAAAAGTTGAACTTAAATTTAATTCTATTAATTATAATTTTTTTAGTGTTAAATCGAAAAAAATGATTTCATTTAATAAATTTTTAAACAAGAAACCATAAATAAAATTTTGTCATCAAATGTGACAAAAAAATTTCGCCTGGAAAAACTCCAAACGTTTGGGGAATTTTCAAAAAATAAAAAAAAAACTTTTCAATCGCTGAAAAAGGCAAATTTTTGTGAAAAGAACTGTAATTAAAAACCATAATAATACTGAAATATTGTGAAGTTTTAAGTGCAGAAAAAATGTTTACAATCAACAATTAAATAAACCAATAAATCTTGATAAATAATAAATGAATAAATAAAAATTAAATAAAATAAATCAACAGCAGAGGAAGAAGAAGAAAAAATGTTTTTAAAAAATTTTATAAAAAAATAATATTTTTCCAAACAAAAAAAATCGCAAAATATCCACAAAATGTGTTGACTTTAACATCATATCGGTTTTTTGGTTAAGAGCCTTTTTTTGGGGCACAAAGTTTATTTTTGAAAAAATCCCCCCAAAAAAAGTAGAGAAACAGAAAAAAAGTCCACCATTTTTTTGATTAAAATATAATGGAGAGCAATATGATGTTGTGTGATGAACCACAACAACAGCAACATTTACGCAAAAATAGTTGTTCGCCGCCCAACACTCTCAGCAACAATAGTACTTTACAAAAACAACAACAGCAGCAGCAACATCACCACCATCACCAGGAAATCATGATGACACAAACGAATGCCACAATCTCCAACTTGGATGTGACACAAAGCAATACATGTCTACCCAATAACAGCTGCAACTCGGGAGTGGGAGGTGGAGGAGGCACTAATAAAAATCTACATATCACTTCACATTCCAATTGTTCCTCTAACAACTCTTCACCCTCAAAAATCTTATCATCAACATATCAACATCAGCAGCAGCAACAACAACAACACCACACTCTCAACTCAGCCACCTTGCAACATATGCATCATTCACCCCAACAACATCCAGCGATAGTCAATTTAAAACAATGTTCCTCTCATGCTCATGCGGGTGGTGGGGGTGTTGGTTCCTCAGGTGTTGGTGTTTGTTGCCCGGGTAGTGGTTGTTTAAGTGGCTCTTCAACGCCACCTTTACATCATCACACTTTATATCCAAGTTTACTAATGACTTCAGGTTGTTATGCTTCCAGTGGTCCCAATTCGCTGGTCAACTCTCCCGCTTTGGGTAGACGTAAACGTTATACCAGTAATTCTTCCAATTGTTCAACACAGTTTAATAATAATTATACGGGTTTGGATGCTGATTCATTGGATGATATGTTAAGAAAGGTAAGGAATCAAATAATCAAATGAACTTTGACCTCTCAATTTTTAATAAACGATAAAAAACTACTTAGATATATCTTGAAATAGTTAATTTTTTATGTAAAGTTACAATTTATTAAGGTTTTATTAATATGACCTTTGACCTTTGATAGGTTTTTTGAAAATTCCTTATTAAAATGGATATTAAAAATTAGAACAGTACAAATTTAATAAACATAATTTCTCTTTTGATTTTGAACTCTAAAAAATCAATTTTTGTTCAAAATGACCTTTGACCTTTGCCAAAAATTAGAAAATTATTGGTTTTTAAAAACAGAAATATTAATAGAATCATTTAGTATTAACACAAATCCATTTCCTTTCAAGTTCTTTCATGTTTAAGAATCATAACATGATTTTTATTTAAAATAACCTTTGACCTTTTATTAAAATTATTAAAAATGTTTCAAGAAAAATTTCAATAAAAGTATTTTTGAATAAAAGTATCTAACTTTAAATAATTTCTTATTAAGAAATCATATATTCAATTTTAAATTAAAGTGACCTTTGACATTTTCCAGAATTTTTCAAAATTCTTTTATTTTTAAAAATAAAATTTTAAAAATCTGTTCAAAATTTTGCAAATAGAATTTTCTTTATTTTTAAACAACAAATAACATTTTTTTTAATTAAAATGATCTTTGACCTTTTCAAAATTTTTGAAAATTCCCAAATTTAAAATAACTTAAATATTAAAAATTCGTTCAAGATTTAATATAAATGATTTTTCTTTACAATTAACTTTCAAATAAATAAATTTTATTGAATATGTCCCAATTAATCCATTTTGTACTCGTAATAACCTTTGACCTTACCTAAAAAATGGTGCTAATTCCGGGAAATTTAAAAAAATGCTGGAAATATATCTTAAATTTTAATTTATTACAATATTTACTTATAATAAGTAGTTCTTTTATTTATGACCTTTGACCTTAACCAAAGAAATTTTAAAATTTTGAGAGATTTTGAAAAATAATTTTCCCTAGTGGATTTAATTTTAAGAATTAATTGTTTTTATATAATTTGAGATTAAAATATTTAAATTTTTCTAAAAATAAACTTTGACCTCCAACAAAAATATCTAGAAATTTCTAAAAATTTTAAGTTATCTTTAGAATATTTTTATTATAAGACCACAAATTGTTTTAAATTCATTGGATTTATAATGATTTTATCTTGAATTTTACAGATAAATATAGAATTTTAAGCAATTTGACCTTTGACCTTTGTCTAAATTTTCTTTATTTTAAAAAGTTTTTACGAAAAAATTAAGAAAAACAAATAAAAAATTAAAAATCTTCGTTATTTATTTGTAATTTATAGGATTAATTTTGACAATTATATAAAACTGACCTTTGACCTTTTTCAAATATTGAACAAAATTGAATAAAGTTTATGAATATTAAAATTTTTTTTATGTTTTTTTAATATTTGGATTTAATTTCCGAAATTTTCTGTAGATTTCTATAGAATTTCTAATTCGCTTTTCTTAAATTTTAACTTAATTTTTTTCCGCAACATTTTGCTTTCCTACAATTTAACTTTTGGCCCGAATCTTAACTAATCAAAGACTACAAAAACATAAATGACTACAAAAACTAAGATAATTTTCTTTCTTTTACTCTTGTGTTTTCCAAAAAATCTTTCTGTTTAAAACACACGCACACATCAAAAAAAATATATACAATTTAGTTAAGGTTAAGAAGAAAAAGCAGGAAAATAAAGATAAAAAACTAAAACTAGAAACCAAATAGCACACTAACGAACTCCTTAAATGCAAAAAAAAAGGGTTTTGTGCTTGTTTACGGTCTTCTAAAGGGATTTGACTTCAATTAGGATTAATACACGAGATACCAACAAATAGAAAAAATAACATAAAAAACTAAACTAGAAATCTTTAAAAGCAAAATTGCGTAATACTGGAAAAAAGAAGAAAATGCGGTAAAAAAGAATTTTCCAAACATCAGGGTCAATAGCAAGATTTTTGGCTCAATATTTCTTGGCTGATATTGAGGAAATTTTATTTTAAATTAAATTATTTCAAATAAGTAAATTTTGTAATTAAATAATTCTATTTTTATAGATAAATTTAAGAATTTTTCAAAAAATGTCAAAGGTCATAACTTTAAAGGTTTAATTTTTTTCATCTCCAGTTCGAGTTTAGTTCAAGTTCAGTTCAAGTTTAGTTCAGTTCAAGTTCAATTTAATTTCAGTTCAAGTTCAAGTTCAGTTCAAGCTCAAGTTTAGTTCAAGTTCAGTTCAAGTTCAATTCAAGTTCAGATCAAGTTCAGTTCAAGCTTAAGTTTAGTTCAAGTTTAGTTTTAGTTCAATATTAGTTCAGTTCTAGTTTATTTCTAGTTAAGTTCTGGTCCAATTCAAGTTAAGTTCAAGCTCAAGTTTAGTTCAAGTTCAGTTCAAGCTCAAGTTTAGTTCAAGTTCAGTTAAAGGTTTAGTTTTAGTTCAGTTCAAGCTCAAGTTTAGTTCAAGTTTAGTTCAAGTTTAGTTCAAGTTCAGTTCAAGTTCAAGTTCAATTCAAGTTCAGTTCAAGTTCAGTTCAAGTTCAATTCAAGTTTTGTTCAAGTTGAGTTCTAGTTCAGTTCTAGTTTAGTTTTAGATCAGATTTCAATTCCGATTCTAGTTCAGCTCTGTTCCTATTATAGTTCAATTGTAGTTCAGGATCTAGTTTATTTATTGTTCCGGTCCTCTTACACTTCTATTTGAGTTCCTGATTTTATAAATTGTATAAAAATTGGGTCAAAGGTCATGGGTGTTGAAATATTTGTTTTGTACCCGAAAAATCTATAGAAAATTGCTTTCTTCTCGTTCAATTAATTTAAAGCAAATGGGAAAAAAGATTAAAGATTTTTTCCATTTTTTTTATCCCAAAATAGTGTTCTTTTACTCATTTCCTAAAGATTTGACTTCATTTTACATTAGTTAAAGTAAATTTTGCCTTTTTTTTTTTTTTGGTAAAATATTTTTTCTTGAGGCTCATTTATCTTTATTGTAATCATTGTTATGTGTGTATGTGTTTTCTGCATTATTAGGGTCCATTGTGCCAATATGTGTATAAGGAGGAGAGTCATTGTTGTCTTAAATTATTCCAAGTTTTTGGTTTCATCTCATCAAATAAGATGGATATGAATATGGGTATCATTATTTTTGGATTTTTTTTTTAAGTTTTTCTTTTCAAAAATGTTATTTAGTTGGAGAGTTTCTTTTGTGGGAGGACGATTTTTTCTTCTTTTTCTACTGGTGTCAAAGATTGGGTCATTTCAAACTTTTGTTGTAACATTATTTTCTGCCGTTTGTTTTGTGGCAAAAATAAGAGAAAAAGAGGGAAAACATTTTATAGTGTTACAATTTATTGTTGTCAGTTAAGATGATGGCATTTGTCAAATGCTATTTCAAGGCAATTTGTTGTTGGAAATCACAAACATAAAAAGAAAAGAAAACTAGAAAATTGTATTTATTTATAAGCCTTGTAAGAAAAACTAGGCTACATAAACTTATTTTAAAGTTAAGTAGCCTCAAAGAAAAAAAGAAGTGAAAAAATAATTTGGGTTGTTTTTGCTACGACAAAAAGGGAAGAAAACAAAATCGTTGTTAAAATAACAAAAACTCATAAAAAATGTTAAGAAAATTGTTTTGAAAATTCAAGCAGCCTTAAAATAGGCTATACTTGGCTGGCTGCTTACTAAATTAAACAATTTTATAGATTGTAACAGTTGCTAAGCAAAAAAGGCAACATATGTTGCCTCAATTCCTAAAAAACAAACCTTAATCAAATTCTCTTTCTTCCATTCTAAATCAAAACTACAGAAATCAGAATTTAAAAATTTAAAATAATTTTAACAATTTATTTAAAATATCCCTAAAAGTAGGCTTTACAATTCCTAATTTAATGTTCAAATTAAGCCTCTAAAAACTATGCAGTTTTCTATTTTAAATCCAAAAAATTAAAATTTTAACTGTTAATTAAAAAAAATTAGTTTAGCAATTAAAAATAGGCTAAACAATTTATTTCAAAAAATCCCTAAAAGTATGCTTTAGAATTCCTCCTAATTAAAACGTTGAAATTAGCCACCCAAAATTTGGCTTTAAATACTATTTGAAAACCCACTCAGTATTCTTTTTTAATATCAAAAACATTAAAATTTAGTTTAGAAATTTTTTTCAAAAACCCCTAAAAGTAGGCTTTATTTTTCTTTCAATTAAAGCCACTCAAAACTATGCTTTAAATGTTGTTTTATAAACCAATAAATTTCTATTTTAAATCAAAGAAGTGAAAATTTAAACTTTAAATTGAAACAAAAGTTTAGCAACTAAAACTATGCTTTGAAATTAAAAAAAAACTAAAAGCAGGCTTTAATTCTCTTATAATACTTTCTCTACAACTTTTTTATAAAATGTCATTTGACAACTAAAACTATGATTTACAACTTCTTTTTAAAAGCCCCTTAAAGTAGGCTTTAACTGGCTCCCAATTTTATAACTTATTTTAGCCTCCCTGAACTATGCTTTAATTTTTTTTAAGCAACTAAAACTGTGCTGAGCAATTTCTCTTCAAAAACCCCTAAAAATAGGCTTTAATATTCCCAAAACTATGACTAAAATATTATTTTAAATACCGATCAATCTTATAATTTTAATCAAAATAATAATCAAAACTTGAAATTTAAACTTAAGTTTAGCAACTAAAACTGTGCTTTGCAATTTTTCTTAATAATACCCTTTAAAGTAGGCTTTAATTTTCCCCCAATTTAATACTTTTTTCTTTAAAACTTGTAATTTAACAACTAAAACTATGCTTTGCAAATTCTTTTAAAAAGTCCCTTAAAGTAGGCTTTACAATTTTTAAACTTTATATATAAAATGTAATTTAACAACTTAAACTATACTTTACCATTTATTTTCTAAAACCCCTTAAGTAGGCTTTGTCTGCCAATTTAATACTTCATTTTAGCCCCCCAAACTATGCTTTAAATATTTTGGGAAAACCCTTTAAATTGTTTAAACTATACTCCCTAAAACTATGCTTTAAATTTTAATTCAATTTTTTCTTAAAACTCCTCAAAGTCTGCTTTAAATTTTCACTCAACTTCAATTTCTTCTCTTTCAACTTTAACTACATTTCTCCTCTTAATTCCTCCCCTCTCAAATCTCCAAAAACTTTCTCATAATTCATAAATACAATTTCATTGCCTCTTTCCAAAGAAAAAAAACTACCCAAAATTTGCCCTTGTGTTTTTTTTCTATACATTCTGGCGTCAAGCCGTCTAGTTTGTTGAAAATATGAATCAAAAAGTAAAAGAAGAAAAAGAAAATGAAAAAGAAAAAAACTCACCTAAAAACTACACCTTGTTATTTTAACAGGAAACAAAACCACTAAATTCCAAAAATAATATTTCATATTGACTCTGAGGGAGAGCAGCGATGAAGGGACTACAAAAATAACAAAAAGAAAAATCTGAAAAAAGGTTTGTTAGTTAAATATTAGAAATTTCATGAAAATAAATAGATGGAACCAAGTGAAATGATTAATGATTGAAGCGAAATGAAAACAAAAGGAACAAAGAAGAACAAAAATAAATAGAAAAAGAATTTTAAATTCTTTAAGGAAAAATAAAATATTTGAGCTGAGCTGAACTGGAACTGAAGTATAACTGAGCCTGAACAGATCTGTAGTGCATACCATAACTCAGTCTATGGTTTAGGCTATACCCTGAAGTATAGATGATTCTTTAGTCTGGACTAGAGTTTTGTCTATAATCTGGACTATAGTTTTGTCTATAATCTGGACTAGAGTTTTGTCTATAGTATGGACTAGAGTTTTGTCTATAGTATGGACTAGAGTTTTGTCTATAGTATGGACTAGAGTTTTGTCTATAGTATGGACTAGAGTTTTGTCTATAGTATGGACTAGAGTTTTGTCTATAGTATGGACTAGAGTTTTGTCTATAGTCTGGACTACAGTTTTGTCTATAGTCTGGACTACAGTTTTGTCTATAGTCTGGACTATAGTTTTGTCTATAGTCTGGACTATAGTTTTGTCTATAGTCTGGACTATAGTTTTGTCTATAGTCTGGACTATAGTTTTGTCTATAGTCTGGACTATAGTTTTGTCTATAGTCTGGACTATAGTTTTGTCTATAGTCTGGACTATAGTTTTGTCTATAGTCTGGACTATAGTTTTGTCTATAGTCTGGACTATAGTCTGGACTATAGTTTTGTCTATAGTCTGGACTATAGTCTGGACTATAGTTTTGTCTATAGTCTGGACTATAGTCTGGACTATAGTTTTGTCTATAGTCTCTATAGTCTGGACTATAGTTTTGTCTATAGTCTGGACTATAGTCTGGACTATAGTTTTGTCTATAGTCTGGACTATAGTCTGGACTATAGTTTTGTCTATAGTCTGGACTATAGTCTGGACTATAGTTTTGTCTATAGTCTCTATAGTCTGGACTATAGTTTTGTTAGTCTGGACTATAGTTTTGTCTATAGTCTGGACTATAGTTTTGTCTATAGTCTGGACTATAGTTTTGTCTATAGTCTGGACTATAGTTTTGTCTATAGTCTGGACTATAGTTTTGTCTATAGTCTGGACTATAGTTTTGTCTATAGTCTGGACTATAGTTTTGTCTATAGTCTGGACTATAGTTTTGTCTATAGTCTGGACTATAGTTTTGTCTATAGTCTGGACTATAGTTTTGTCTATAGTCTGGACTATAGTTTTGTCTATAGTCTGGACTATAGTTTTGTCTATAGTCTGGACTATAGTTTTGTCTATAGTCTGGACTATAGTTTTGTCTATAGTCTGGACTATAGTTTTGTCTATAGTCTGGACTATAGTTTTGTCTATAGTCTGGACTATAGTTTTGTCTATAGTCTGGACTATAGTTTTGTCTATAGTCTGGACTATAGTTTTGTCTATAGTCTGGACTATAGTTTTGTCTATAGTCTGGACTATAGTTTTGTCTATAGTCTGGACTAAGTTTTGTCTATAGTCTGGACTAAGTTTTGTCTATAGTCTGGACTATAGTTTTGTCTACAGTCTGGACTAGAGTTTTGTCTATAGTCTGGACTAGAGTTTTGTCTATAGTCTGGACTATAAAGTCTGGTAAGTTTTGTCTAAGTCTGGACTAAGTTTTGTCTATAGTCTGGACTATAGTTTTGTCTATAGTCTGGACTATAGTTTTGTCTATAGTCTGGATTTCTCTCCCTCTCCCTCTTCTCTCTTTCAAAAAAATAGAGAAAATTATTTGTGAATTTTAGGCATTTTTGTGTATTTCAATGTTAATTTTTAAAGCTCATTTTGTTTTATTGCCTTAGAGCCTCGAGTGCTGGAGGAGGTGGATGTTAAAAAAGTAGGTGGTTAAAATGGTGACTCTGGGGTTTATTTGTTGGCTGAATGAATGCCCTTTTTGTTGTTGTTGTTGTTGTAAAAAGAGTGTAGAGACCACCAGCCGTGTTAGAAGATTTATGACTTTTCGGCACGCTGACTCTACAATTTTATGGCGTTAATGTTTGATATTGTTGTTGTTGTTTTGCATGAATGTTCTGAATGTAGTTGTGGCCAAACAAAACAAAACTTTATGCCAAATTGTCGCGATTTTATAAATGTTTTCTTGTTGTTGTTGTTTCGAGTTTTTCAAATGTTTTGCCCATAATATTTTTGTCAACCCGGCAATAATGTCAGGAAAGAAAACAAAAACAACAACAAAAAGGAAAAATAAGAGAAAGTGTAATTTTTTTCCGGCATATTGTTGTCAAACCGAACTAAAGGTATTTTGGCCGCGGGTAGGAGACCGTTCCTTGCCACCAAATCTAAGTGCCTGGTGTCTCTGTTCTTTGGCTTTTTCTTTCAGCCATTTAAGTTGTTGTTGTTTCTTTTTACTTTTATTTTTTCGTTTCACCCAAAAGCGGATCTTGTTGGCAAATGTCAATTGTAAGTTAAAACGAGCTCCTGTTATTTGTTTGGTTTATTTTCTATAGCATACATATAGGCAGCATTGAATTTTATTTTGGTAGCATAACTATAGGAAGTATTTTTAATGTTTCTTTCTCTCTCTCCCTCTCATTTATCATAAAGCATACTTATGTTACGCTATTTTAGTTGTGTAACATTTTGAACTTTTCATTTCCGTTGTGATTTATATGAACAGGATTGTAAGTGTCAGAGGTTTATTTTTGGTTTTTTGGAAAATGTTTTGTTTAAAAGAATATTGTTTCTGTTCACTTCTTTTTTTTCTTCAAAATACCTTAAACATTGTTTGGTTAACAGAGTTTCTGCTTTAATTTATTTGTAAAATATTTAAATTTTTGTTTTCTTTAAGTTTTCAAAGGCAAAATATTGCTCTTCTGCTCTTGATTTTATTTCTCTTTGATATATTTTCTTTTTGTTCTTGTTTCAAGGCTGCCTATTAAGCTTTAAACAAAAACATATCTTAAGGGATTCAAAAGCTTTTTGTTTTGAAATGTATTTTTCAATGGATTTTTATATATTGCGCTTTTTAAGGAATTGTAAAGTGAAGGATAAAAGAGTTTATGTTCTAATTTAGTACTAGTTCAGATGTAGTTTAGTACTAGTTAAGTTTTAGTTCAGTTCCATTTCAGTTCTGGTTCAGTTCTACTTCAGATCTACTTCAGTTCTAGTTCAGTTCTAGTTCAATTCTGATTCAGTTCTTCTTCAGTTCTAGTTCAGTTCTGGCACAGTTCTGATTCAGTTCTACTTCAGATCTACTTCAGTTCTAGTTCATTTCTGGCTCAGTTCTGATTCAGATCAAGTTCATTTCTACTTCAGTTCAAGTTCACTTATAGTTCAATTTTACTTCAATTCTGGTTCAGTTCTACTTCAGATCTACTTCAGTTCTAGTTCACTTCTGGCTCAGTTCTGATTCAAATCAAGTTCAGTTCTACTTCAGTTCAAGTTCAGTTCTTTGTTCGTTATTTTTTCCTTACTTTCTTTATTATTATTATTATTATTATTATTATTATTATTATTATTATTATTATTATTATTATTCTTTTCAATAATTCTTTTCTTTTAATATTTTTTTTTGCCTCCAAAATATTTTTCTTTAATTATCCTGTTTATTTCCTCCTCAAACAAAAAAATCTTCCATTGTTAATTTCATCTTTCTCTTCTGAAAATTTCATTAGTTGCATTTATTCGTCTTGTCTCCTTTGCGTGTTCTTTGTTGTTTTTAATTAAAAAGTGAAGTAGATCTTTAGGCGTTTTAAACTTGATATATGAACTTCAATGGCAATTTTGAGCCACTTTTTTTTCTATCTCTTCACCATATTGAATGTGCCGCTAAAATGCTTTTAAATGATGCAACTTCATAGACTATTCAGGCATTAGAATTTCTTTTGGAGCACCACTTTTGGGGTGAAAGAAAATGGAAAATTTTCTAAAAACACAGAAACACACACATACACACAGAGAGACATAGATAAACTTAGTTATAAACCACAATGTATTGCGCACCTAATGAAAACTATCCAGGTATTCGTTCAAAACACACACATACATATATATATACATGGTTATGTAGGGAGAGACAAAAAAAAATAAGAAAAAAAAAAAAGAAGGAACAAAAGCAGGTGGGAAAAAAACAGTACGCGACCAGCATTGCGGTAAAAAGCATTCATTCATGCACTTTTTCCAGGATGTTTTTTGTTTGTTTTTCTTCTTTTTTCTATTCTCTCTTTTTGGAGTTTTTATCTGTTATCCGTTACTTATTCTGTTTGTTCAGTTGTATTCAAGCATTTGCTATTATCTCACCATTTATTTGCTGTTACATTGGTTGTTGTTATTGGTTCTATCTAAACAGCGGCATACTCACACACTATCATACATATAACGTTCCTGTTATTTTGTTAGTTGTTGCTTGTGTGCAAGTAATTTATTTTTAGCTAGTCGCGCCTAAACATATGCTGCGGTTTCGGTAATATGTTTTTTTTTTTTTGGTATTTATTCTCTTTGTTGTGTTGGTTCCTTTATTTTACTTTTTCTATTACCATCAAAACACCAACAATCCCGGGTTCATTATCAGTAATAAAATGATGACAAAAAATATCGTTATTTCGTCTGTTTACATGAAAAAATGTTTAGAGGAAAATATGCAGGTGACAGAATGTTTAATGTTTACTTTATGATGGTTCCCAGTTAATACGAACTATGAAGATTCATGGCTGATTAGAGCCGTAATGTTAATGTGCAAACTCCAATAGGAAGATTTTGATAAAGGTTCACTACCCTTTTAGTCTTGAAAAATATGTTGTTTCTGCTACAAAGAAATAATGATAAAAATAGAAATTTTGTTAAGAGGAATATAAATGTATTCTATTTTTAAAATAGCTTATATTCTCCGGCACAGACTAGTTTATAGTCTAGACTATTGACTAGTTTATAGTCTAGACTATAGACTAGCTTATAGTCCAGACTATAGACTAGTTTATAGTCTCGGACTATAGACTAGTTTATAGTCTCGGACTATAGACTAGTTTATAGTCTCGAACTATAGACTAGTTTATAGTCTCGGACTATAGACTAGTTTATAGTCTCGGACTATAGACTAGTTTATAGTCTCGAACTATAGACTAGTTTATAGTCTCGAACTATAGACTAGTTTATAGTCTCGGACTATAGACTAGTTTATAGTCTCGAACTATAGACTAGTTTATAGTCTCGGACTATAGACTAGTTTATAGTCTCGAACTATAGACTAGTTTATAGTCTCGAACTATAGACTAGTTTATAGTCTCGGACTATAGACTAGTTTATAGTCTCGGACTATAGACTAGTTTATAGTCTCGGACTATAGACTAGTTTATAGTCTCGAACTATAGACTAGTTTATAGTCTCGGACTATAGACTGGTTTATAGTCTCGGACTATAGACTAGTTTATAGTCTCGGACTATAGACTAGTTTATAGTCTCGGACTATAGACTAGTTTATAGTCTCGGACTATAGACTAGTTTATAGTCTCGGACTATAGACTAGTTTATAGTCTCGGACTATAGACTAGTTTATAGTCTCGGACTATAGACTAGTTTATAGTCTCGGACTATAGACTAGTTTATAGTCTCGGACTATAGACTAGTTTATAGTCTCGGACTATAGACTAGTTTATAGTCTCGGACTATAGACTAGTTTATAGTCTCGGACTATAGACTAGTTTATAGTCTCGGACTATAGACTAGTTTATAGTCTCGGACTATAGACTAGTTTATAGTCTCGGACTATAGACTAGTTTATAGTCTCGGACTATAGACTAGTTTATAGTCTCGGACTATAGACTAGTTTATAGTCTCGGACTATAGACTAGTTTATAGTCTCGGACTATAGACTAGTTTCGGACTAGACTATTATAGTCTCGGACTATAGACTAGTTTATAGTCTCGGACTATAGACTAGTTTATAGTCTCGGACTATAGACTAGTTTATAGTCTCGGACTATAGACTAGTTTATAGTCTCGGACTATATACTAGTTTATAGTCTCGGACTATAGACTAGTTTATAGTCTCGGACTATAGACTAGTTTGTAGTCTCGGACTATAGACTAGTTTATAGTCTCGGACTATAGACTAGTTTGTAGTCTCGGACTATAGACTAGTTTATAGTCTCGGACTATAGACTAGTTTATAGTCTCGGACTATAGACTAGTTTATAGTCTCGGACTATAGACTAGTTTATAGTCTCGGACTATAGACTAGTTTATAGTCTCGGACTACAGACTAGTTTATAGTCTCGGACTATAGACTAGTTTATAGTCTCGGACTACAGACTAGTTTATAGTCTCGGACTATAGACTAGTTTATAGTCTCGGACTATAGACTAGTTTATAGTCTCGGACTATAGACTAGTTTATAGTCTCGGACTATAGACTAGTTTATAGTCTCGGACTATAGACTAGTTTATAGTCTCGGACTATAGACTAGTTTATAGTCTCGGACTATAGACTAGTTTATAGTCTCGGACTATAGACTAGTTTATAGTCTCGGACTATAGACTAGTTTATAGTCTCGGACTATAGACTAGTTTATAGTCTCGGACTATAGACTAGTTTATAGTCTCGGACTATAGACTAGTTTATAGTCTCGGACTATAGACTAGTTTATAGTCTCGGACTATAGACTAGTTTATAGTCTCGGACTATAGACTAGTTTATAGTCTCGGACTATAGAGTAGTTTATAGTCTCGGACTATAGAGTAGTTTATAGTCTCGGACTATAGACTAGTTTATAGTCTCTATTATAGTAGATTTTATGGGTTGTAGTCATTCTAGTTTAATCTATTATTATATATCATAATAGTAGATTAAAGCAACCTCTTTTATTGTAGAGAGAGTAATTTTATATGCCTTAATTAATAGTTCTTTCAAAGAGTTTTATTCATATTTTCCCTCCATATAATTTCTCTAAGCTATTTTTGCTGTATTGTTTGTGTAACCAAAAACTATATGCTCCAAATAATTTTCTAATGTATTTAAAATCATACATAAATCCTTGTTTTTTTTAAATATTTGTCCTCATTCAGCGACATGTATTTGTGTGTATGAAGTGTTTGTATTAGTGTTTGTATAAAATGTCCTATTTAACATATGGAAACCACATAAAAATGCCAACATAAGAGGGAATATTATTATAATATTCTAACTGTAAATAGCAAAAATATAAGGCGACAATAAACACAATTACAAATAAAACATTTGTGTGGTGGCAGGCAGCCTAAAAATATACTATAATTTTCAAAATAACAAAAAAAAATTGCTATGTACGATAAAACCCCATAAAGGCGAAATAGAATAAAAGAAGAGAAATATTATGAAAAATAAGGACTTTATTATATTTCTAATACGCCTGGTTGAATACAAAATAAAAATGTGTAAATGTGTTAGTTTTTGTGTTTGTATTTTGTTTTTAATTTTGTAGCAAATATTGTGAAAATACGAAAAATAGTGGTTGTTTGTTTCGCTTTTTTTGTAGACATAAATTCACCTGTTTAGAGGTCATAAATCTTGTAGTTTTAGTTTAAAATAAAAGCTTTTGCATGAAAAATTCTTTGTACATATTAAAAAAAAAGATATTCCATTGCATATATTAAGGCTTTTTAAATAAAACATTTCTATTGCATACATTAAGGCCTTTTTGTTGGATTTAACATGCAATTTGGTAGTTGGTATTTGTTCAGCAATTTAAATATTAGAAAATTTTATCACATTTTCTGTTTTACATAGAAAATTGAATGAGAGAGATATAAACTGAATTAAAATTGTTTAATAATTTTTATAGTCTACCTTTAGGAGTTTAATGGCATTCTCATACATTTATTATTTGTGTTTTTTTTATTTTGTCAATTGCTGAAAATTTAGCAATTATTTTAGTTTTTTTTAATTTTATTATGGCAAAATGTTTTATATGCTACAAATACCGTTATATATGCATCGCTGTGCGTGTATGGTTCCATATCCTTGTATACATATGACCAAAAGCAATTGTCTTTCTGTTATATTTTTATTTCGTTTTGGTCATACCTTTTTATTGTTTCGGAATTCCCCCAACCTCTTTTTTTAATTCTGCTTTTCTACCTTCTCTTCTCCTCTCTCTCTCCCTCTCTCTTCCTTTATTTCCGTTTGTTATTATTTTTATTGTATTTTTTTCTGTAATTGTGTCTTTTTTCATATAATTTTCAGTTTATTTCTGTTAGTTTGTGTGCCGGTATGTAGGTCTTTTATATGAAAACAAGGTGTTGATCAATGGTTTTTATTATACTCATTAAAATATTGACCTAAGGGAGCCGTTAAGTAGACTATAATATTATTTCGTTTTGGCAGAAATAAAGTTTTCTTTACGTAATTTGTTTGGGGACAATATTATAAATGAGTGAAGAGACTTAAAGTTAAACAGAAATAAAGTAAAATAAAGATTCCGGATTTTTGGGTAATAAAATAAGAAAATGATTAAAACATTAAGTGAAAATGGTCTACACTGGACTACGGAAAGTACCACTTTGACTGAATTTGACTAAACTGAATTAAACTAGAACTGAACTAGAACTAAACTGGAACTGAATTAGGACTGAATGAGAACTAAACTGGAACTGAACTCGAAATGAACTTAAACTGAATTGGAACTGAACTATTAACCAAAACAAGAAGTTAACTAAAATTGTACCACAACTGAAGTACAACTAAACTAGAACTGAACTTGAACTAAACTAGAAATTAACTGGAATTGAACTAAAACTTTACTATAACCGATTTAGAACAACATTGGAACTAAACTATAACTATTATCTGTAAAGGAATCTCAACTAGAGCAGAATTAGATTTAAAAATGTTATACTTAATAACATTTTTTATTCTTCTACTTGGTCTTATACTTATGCTTGAAATCTTATACAAAGGTGTAGAGGTATAAAAATAAGACTCTGAAGTCTTATACTAAGACGTAAAAGTCTAAGTTAAAAGTTTTAAACTAAAAATTGGTTTAAATTGTTAATGCTAAATCTTGGTAGTTTTATGCTTAAGTCTTAAAAGTCTTATACTTTAATTATTTTGTACTTTGTAAATTTATTCTGACTGACTTCTCGTACTAGTATTTATTTAACTAAATATTCCTAATTAATTTTATAGCGTCTTATACAGAGTTTTAAAACTCTTATACTATTTTGAAAAGTCTTATACTGGTTTTATAAAAATAGTATACTAAATAAAAAACGTCTAGTTATTACCAGATTGAATTTTGAAAGTCTTATAGAGACTTCCAAAAATCTTATACTATTTTTAAATGATGCATGTTGATTTTAACAAGTCTTATACTGAGTTTTATAGTTATTATATTATTTGAAAAGTATTAGAAGGTCATATACTAAATTTTAAAATTCTCATAACGATTAGTTTTTGAATTTACGTGGAGAGTTTTAAGCTCTTATACAATTTTAAAATGCATTATACTGATTTCAAATAGTCTTATACTGAGTTTTAAAGGTAAAACATTATTTTAGAAAGTTTTATATTGATTTTAAGAGGTCTTGTGATAAATTTTGAAACTCTTATACCGAGTCTTAAAACTCTTATATTGATTTTAAAAAGTCTTATACCGAATTTTTTAAAAGATTTAATAAGATTCTAAAGCTCTGAAGAAAAAATTCTTCAGTTTTCTGTTGATTTTTTTATATTATCCTTCTTTTGCTTTAAATTTCCCAAATCTGTTCATTTAATTAAAACTTTTTAGACAAAACAGTGCAATCAAATATTCATAAACACTTTGCGGCAAATGAAAATTTCCTGCTGGTGTTGTAATACATTTGCTATATTTCCTGCCCCCTTTTCACAAGAATCCAAAAAAATTACTGAAACTTTTATAAAATTTGCTAAAAACTAAAACCACAAGTTTGTGTTTTAGGTTTATTTTGGTTTAAACCATCAAGAGAACGGGAGAAAAAAACGTGTCTCTGCATTTTTATTTGGCTGAGGAAATAAAGTCAAGTATGTAAACGTGTGTGTGTATGTGTGAGTAAATGGACGAGTGTTGGCAATAAGAATATTTTGTAAACGCTTAAAAATATGCAAATTTAATGTGATTTTAATTTGACTGCAAGCTGTCTATTCTGAGGCACTTAAAAGAAGAGTTAAGGAGAAAAATAGAATAAAAAGTGTTTTTTTTTCCTGATTTAGAAAAAACAAAATGTGGGTTCTTTTAAAAGGGCATTTAGCCTGAAGGAGTCTTTATTTATGCATAATTGTAAAAATTGTTCCGGGTGTTTTTTCTTTCTTTATTTCTTCTTTTTCTTCTAAATATGAGATTCAAAACCTTTTGTCGCCTTTTTATAGATTTTTTTCTATTCTGAAAGAAGTAAGAAAACCATATGAAAATATTATGTAAATTTTGTTTCCCTTTTCCTTCTCCAACTTTAACTCTGATTACGGGAAAAAAGTATTTCTGGTTATTAAATCTTAATATAAAAATTGTGTTTGTTATTCAAATTGGTCTAGAGAATAATGGAAAAAGGGGGAAAATATGGAACACTATGCTTAACAGCTTTCAAAAAATACAACCATTAAGAAGAAAAACACTTTAATGAATAAGATTTAATAACGAAAATCATTTAAATGTATGCATTTGACTCGTTTCAAAACGATTTAAGTTTCTTTTTTAAGGGGGGAACTTTCCCATAACAATAGTCTTTATTATTATTGTTAATATTGAATATTCTTAAGCTTTTTTATTAAATATTATTGAATAAAATATATTAATTCTTTTCTTTTATTTTTTTCCTCTCTCTTTTTAGGTAAGTTTCCAACAAAAGGGTAAGAAAAACTTCAAAATTGTTTTGTTTAGTTTTCAAATTTTATGCTTGAGGCAGTTTTCCTTTATTTTCTCTTTTAATTTTTATCAGGAATTCTTTTAAATAAATACTAATGTTTATTTAATGCTTCAAATTATCATAAAAAAGGGGTTTTTAATTTCCACTACAAAAAAAAAAAACACCTAAAAATATGCTTTAGAATTTGTTCTTTTTGTAACCCCCAAGCATAGGCTTTTAAAATTTCCTTAATATCAATATAACCCCCAAAATTATGCTATAATTTCTTTTTTTCTCTCTCCTTTGCTATCACATGTTTTTAAATTTACTCATTATAGTTTTTTTGTTGCCAAAATTTCTACTTTTATGTCTTTTTTTCTCCAAAGTTCTTTTGATGTAAAAAAGTAAACTTTCGAATTTTTGCGAACTCATTTTCTGAAAAGTTCAATCAACACATACATTTGAAAATTAAACAATCATACCTCAGGGTAAATATATTTTTGTATACCTCTACTAAATGAAAAAGAATGAAGGATAAGGAAATTGTAAAAAGAAGGCTGCCTTTGTATGTTTCTATACAAAGAATTTCAATTCCGCTAAAGTCAATTTTAGCAATAATTATTAGTTAAAATCCAAATACATTTTCTAGTTCAGCTCTAGTTCAGTTCAGTTCGGGTTCAAATTCTACTACACATTCCAGTTTGGATTTTAGCTCAGACTCTAGATCAGTTCCTATTCAAGTTTCTTTTCCATTTCAGATTCTTATTAAAATTCTAGTTTAGATTCTAATTCAGACTCTAGTTCAGGTTTTTTAAGTCAAAAAAAACAGTTCTAGTCCAGGTCCACTTCATTTCTAGTTCAGTTCTTGTTCATTTCTAAGTCATTTTTAGTTCTTTTCTAGTTCAAATTCATATTTTTATTCCAATTTAGGTTCTAGTTCTGATTCTGTTGCTGATTATAGGCTCGCGACTTGGCTGCCGATCCTAGTTAGCTCTGAGTTCCACCATGGAGAGGAAGCTTTTCCTAACCTCCGTTAGTGGGCAGGAAATTTCAAATACCTTAGCCAAATGATTGATCCCAGCATACGTTAGTTGGAATTTTCCCTAATTTATGTTTCACAATACCGTTTAACTTGAATCAGTTCGTTCGTCTTGGATTTCTGAAATATTGTGTCGTCGTATTGCCCTGAAGTCCATAATGTCCAGAGAAAGATCTTCTATTGAATACTCTTCATCGTCATGCTTGTTTCTTGAAGTGGGCTTTGAGAGCTTCATGTCGGAAAGCAGATCGTTGGTAATATCAATGTCATCTGTTTCCCCGCTCCCGGGACCACCTTAACCTCACGGACACCGAAGATCAGCTTGAAACTCACCTTCTCCAGTTCAGCTAAAACGGATTCTGTATTGGCGAGTTCCGTCCGGATCATAGACCATTCATTATAGGAATACTGGGATTCTGAACCAGCATTTTTGTGGATTTGATTGCCATCTTTAGTAATCAAATCCTTGCACACGGTCTCATAGGGATTTCCTCGGCTTGGATTAGCTTAAGACTTAAGCCTTTCCATGCGTCACTAATATTGGAGATGCATTTACCGAAAAAGTCCTTTGATTAGCCTTTATCCCCGTTCAACTTCACTGGAGTCAAATCGAGGCCTCTTAGCGAGGTGGTCCAGTCTTAGCGAGGTGACCTTTTGACACCCTTTTTCCACCTCGTTAAGAGGTCTCCTGGCTGTTGTCGGGTTCGAAGTACCGTGATCTGTCTTGGTGTTTTTTCGTCCACCTTCCTTCTGTTTGAGGAACCACCTGCCTCGGTGAGAACGTGATTTTTCTTTGCCCTTGCAACCTCTTCTCCAGCGGCTTTTGATGAAGTCGGTAGAGCATCAAGGAGCGTTTGACAGGTCAAACTCAGTTCTAATTGGGTTCTGTTTAAGTTTTAGTTCATTTCTAGTTCAGTACCAGTTTAGTTCTAATTCAGTTTAAGTTCTGTTTTAAATCAGTTCTAGTTCGGCTCTAGTTCAGTTCTATTTTTCCAAAAAGGAAAATTTCTTTAGCTAAAAATTAAAAATTCTATAAATTTATTAAAACTCTTGTGCTCTTTTTTAATTTTGTGTGTATGTGTGTGTGATTAAAAAGAATAAAATTATAGAGACCAACAAACAAAAAAATCACCTTGTGTTCCATAAAGTAAATCCAAAACCACTGCATTTAACCAAAAAGTCAGCAGTCATTGCGTTCAGTTCAACACAACAAGTTAACAAAAAGTCCTTTTGTTCCATACAAATATTGGTTTCCTTAGCCACCATTTTTTTTTTTTGTTGCAGCTGACTTTTTATTCACTTTCTGTTTTTGGTTGATAGTTTTTTGCCGTTGTTGTTGTATTTTCCAACTCTCTTTGTAGAGGTTTCTGCTTTTCCTTCAGCTTTGTCTTTTTTTAATTTTATTTTCTTGTTTGTCTCGTTTGAGGTTTTTTATTTTGTGTGACTTTTGTGTGTGTGTGTGTTTGTGTATGCTGGTATTTCCGGTTTCTCCGGCTTTTACTTTTGTAACGTTCATCGTTATGGCTGCCATTGGAAGTTGTTTGAATTGTAACTTATTTGTTTGCGGTTAAATAAAGCTTTACCACATTTTCAACAGTTTGCCACAAAGACCATACTTTATTATAATGATCCAGGAACAGAAGCGGGAGTAGTAACTGCAGGAGCAGCAGAAAAATATACACATATTGCAACAACTTTTTTTTTATTACATAAAGAAGATGGATTTTTCCATTTTTTATAAAATAAAAAAAAAATGATTTTGCTGGTTTGGTCTAACAAACGCCCATAAGTATGCTATACTTTGAATAATTCTCTTTTAATTCATCTCAATATTTTGTGTATTTTCTACTGCCTGCTCTTATGACACGTGTATGTTTACATATGTTGCAGTCTGAAGAGCCTATGATCTGCTTTTGTGGCTGTGTGAGTGTTCGTTCTTTAATATAAATGACAAAAATTAATACAAAAGAATTTATATGACTCGTGGGAATATAAACAGTGGAGAGAAAGAGAAAAAATACACGTTAAATGAAAATTATGGTAATAATTTATAATGTGCAAAATTAATGTTTATTTTCTTTTAACAATGTATGTGTGTGTTTGTTACTTCAATTATGAAAACCAAACAATAGAAAGTAATTTAATGTTAACAAATTATAAAAAATCTTGTTATAACAGACATTTTTTACATTGTGTTATAAAATAATAAGATTTAAAACCAATTCAGCTAGATTTTTTGCTAGCTGAATATAATTTTTTATTAATTCAGCTAAATTTTTGTTAGCTGAATATTATTTTTTGCTATTTTATATTTATTAAAAATATATATTTAACGAAATCAGCTACATTTTTCTTAGCTGAATAACAATTTCAGCCAATTCAACTATAAAATATTTAAAACACATATTTTTAAAATATTTTGATTAATTCTCCTGATAAAAATAATAATTTTACTTAACTCAGCTGCTAAATAGTCAATAAAAAAATTCTAAATCAATTCAGCTACATTTTTGGTAGCTGAATACCATGTTTTTGTTATGTTATTTGTTTAATACTTATAAGAAAATGTTATTAAACAAATGCAGCTACATTTTTCACAGCTGTATAACAATTTAAATTAATTCAGCTAGATAATATTCAATTATTTTCAAAAATTTTCATAATTGCAATAATGTTTTTATTAAATTCAGCAACTTAATATTTAAGAAGAAATATTAGTCATTAATTTAGCAAAATTGTTATTAGCTGAATACAATTTCTGTATAATTCAGCTATTTAATAATTATAATAAAGGCTTTTTAATTAAATTCGGTTTAATTTTGCATAGCTGAATAACAGTATGTGCCCATTCAGCTGCGTAATTTTACAATTCTAACAATTTTAAATTATTTCCATAAATTTTCCTTAACAAAATACAGTTTTTATCGAATTCAGCTGCATAATACTTCGGAAATAAAGTATTTTAAACTAATAAAGCTATATTTTATTAGCTGAATAAGATTTTTATGTAATTAAGCTATTTAACATTTATTATAGAAACAATTTAAGCTAATTCAGCTGTGAAATATTTTAAACATAAAAAATTTTAATAGATTTTCATTAGATTCACTTCTGCTGAATTATTTTCTATTAAATTTAGTTATATTAACATTAATGTATTTTAAAATTGTTAGTAATAATTTTAAATAAATTCGGCTACTTGTTTGTTAGCTGAATTCGTTTTATTTTTAATTCAGGTATTTTGTATACATATTAAATAACAATTTAAGCCAATTCAGCTGGTTAATATTACCATACCAGGGTGTGAAACAAATTTGAATAAACTTACTTCAGCTGAATCTATTTCTATTTATATTATTCAGCAACTTTTTTCTTTGCTGAATAATAATTTAAATCAATTCAGCTGAATAATACTTATGATTACAATATTTTAAACAATTTACTTTATTTTACTACTATTTATGATTAATTCAACTGCTTAATATTTAAGAGAAAATTATCTTAAATAAATTCATTTAATTGTTTGTTAGCTGAATATGATATTTTATGTAATTCAGCTGTTAAGTAATAATTTAAATTGATTTAAAACAAATTCAGCAAGTTTTTACTTAGTTGAATATTGGTTTAAATCGATTCTGGTGGATAATAGTTAATTTTACAATGTTTTAAACAATTTTCTTTAATTTATTACTGTTTGTGTTTAATTCAGCTACTTAACGTTTAAGAGAGAAATGTTTTAAATAAATTCATTTAATTGTTTGTTAGCTGAATATGATATTTTATGCAATTCAGCTGTTTAGTATTCATTATAAATTTATTTAAAACAAATTAAGCAAGTTTTTACTTAGCTGAATAATAATTTCAATCGATTCAGCTGGATAATACTTAATATTAAAATATTTTAAACAATTTTCTTTAATTGGTTATACTGTTATTGATTAATTCAGCTGCTTTATATTGGTTGGTTTTAAGACAATTCAGCAACATTTTTCTTAGCTGAATAAATTATAATTATTCTAAATTCTATTCTTTTCAATTTAGCAAAGAGAAGACAGTTTAAGTTAATTTAAATATTTTTTTCTTTTAGCTCTTTTTTTATTTATTAATTTATAATCATAATGAAATTCTAATTTTAGCACAAACCCTTAACATATGCAATACATTTTCTTTATTTAACAAAATTTTAACTCATTTCCTTGCGAGATAATACTTAACAAACACTTTAGTTATAAAATGTTAATATTTTATGCATAAATATTTTCTATTCTTTTTGTTGTTGTTGTTGTTGCTGATGTTGTTATTATTGTTGTTGTTATTGTTGTTGTTGTATTTTACAATATACTTTATTATTAAGTTTACCAAAGTAATGAAGCATGGAAAACTTTATTCCAAACACAAGTAAGAATTCAAAAACATACGTTATAGATTTGAAAACAAAACAAGTAAGAATTCTATATTCGGCTATGACGAATCTTTGATACCCTCTACCAAAAATGTTGGTGAAGTAAATACATTATGTTTATTACATCACAGACGTGTGTGATATAGAAAAGTTTTTCTTAACAGGAACACTTAACGAGTCATAAAATGAGTTATATTTTTGGCTGTAACTGATTTTTCTACGTGACCGATTTGGATCATTTTTAGGAATGATAATGAAGTATATATAGCTGAATTATATGGCGAAATTTCATTCTAATTTCATTAACAATTGACTATTTTACGAAAGTTCTTTGCTTGAACTTAGAAGTTGCTTGAGATATTGGTCTACATCTTTTAATATACTGAACCGATTTTGTTGTTTTTATATAGGAAACTTCTCAGGATTATAGCAAATATTCAGATAAAATTTCATTGAGATCTGGCAAAATTTTGTTAAGGAGAGTGGGCCTATAACATAATTGACAATTCAACGAAAGCTCTTCGCTTGAACTTGGAGGTTGCTTCAGATATCGTCCTATATCT
Organism: Cochliomyia hominivorax; assembly: GCA_004302925.2. NCBI lineage: Eukaryota > Metazoa > Arthropoda > Insecta > Diptera > Calliphoridae > Cochliomyia > Cochliomyia hominivorax. Next base: position 85,298,568 of record PYHX02000495.1, on the reverse strand, counting down.
TTTAACATACTACTCCAATGTTGCTAGTTTTAAATTGGAAACATCTTAGGACTATAAGAAATACTCAGGTCAAATTAAATTGAGCTCTGTCAAATTTTGTGGATGCGAGCTTGCCAGAAACAGACACCGTAACAACGCAGATTTTTGTCTTAAGAAATATGATGGGTATCTTAAGAGGACACGCATTGGAGCGGTCGATTACAATTAATGTAGGGCATGCGGGCATGACATTGAGACAATGGAGTATTTCCTTTGCTATTGCCCAGTTTCAACATCACTGAGATCCTTATACTTTATCGATGACACCTTAACAGACATAACCCAGCTAAGGGGAGTGGACTGGAAAAAAACTGAGGAGGTTCGTACAAGATACGAAATTCTACTGAGCATATGGTATGAAACGCCTTTCCCCACTGGAAACGCACAACATAACGGAGTCTTAGATAATTCCTTCTTAGCATTACAAACGTAATGATAAAGTCAATATACCCTCCATATCACTTGTGCTGGTGGAGGGCAAAAAAAAGAGACATAACAAAAGAACAGAGACGTGTCTCTCTTTATAACCTAAAATTTTAGGAAATGAGTTAAATCAAAATTTTTTTGAACACATAACCCCTCCCTCCCTTCTTCGCCCACAAAACAAGAAACTTTTAAAATTCTATTGTTTGCACATGATTACATATCGTTTGCTTAATGCAAAAAGAACTTTCATAATTCTATTGTTCTTGTTGGTGTTGTTGTTTTTGCTTTTGAATCTTCTTCTATAAGAAAAGGAAACAAAAACGCTCCTGTTTTTTTTTAGATCAACATTATTTCCACATGAATAATTTTCTTTATACTTAAAAATGATGATGAATATTTGTATGTTGAATATTTGATATTCAAAACTTATAAAATACATTCTCAAACATTTATTATTTATAGCTTCACATACACACACATCAATATATTTTGATGTAAATGTATATAAAACATATGAATTTTTCCTTAAGTGTTTTTTTTTTTTGCATTTTCAAGCAAAAGAGAAATCTTTGTTAGATTTCCACTTACTTTTATTGTCATTAAAATAATTATTGAAGAAGCAAAAAAAAAATATGTATATGAAATTATATTAATGTGTTCTTTATTTTGTTGCTCTTTTCTTGCTGTGTGATTTAATATTCTCTTGTAAAGTTAAGCCTTAAGTTATACTGCAGTATTTGAATCACAAAAAGCTTAACATTTACTTTTAACATTTTAAGTACTTAAATTTTGTTTTAGAATTTAATAAATTAAATTAAATAATAAAATTAAATTATCAAGTTTTAATGTAATAGAACTTAAAGAACTCCTTAAGATAGGCTAAGGAATTTTATGTTTACAAAACCCTTAAAACAGGCAATAGAATAAATTTTAAAAATTAAAGAAAATATAGAAAAGAAAACAATTTATTAAAATAATAAATTTAATGAAACTTATAGAAATAAGGTCAGATTTCCTTATAAAAATTGGACCGATACTGACCAGATTGATAACTCAGATATTAGCTATCATTAGTTAGTATTCAATTATAATCAAAATATGAAATATGATCAGATTCTGACCAGATTTCCTTATTGAAATATGATCAGATTCTGACCAGATTTTCTTATTGAAATATGGTCAGATTCTGACCAGATTTCTTATTGAAATATGGTCAGATTCTGACCAGATTTCCTTATTGAAATATGGTCAGATTCTGACCAGATTTCCTTTTTGAAATATGATCAGATTCTGACCAGATTTCCTTATTGAAATATGGCCAGATTCTGACCAGATTTCCTTATTAAAATATGGTCAGATTCTGATCAGATTTCCTTATTGAAATATGGTCAGATTCTGACCAGATTTCCTTATTGAAATATGGTCAGATTCTGACCAGATTTCATTATTGAAATTTGGTCAGATACTGAACAGATTTCCTTATTGAAATATGACCAGATTCTGATCAGATTTCCTTATTGAATATGATCAGATTCTGACAGATTTCCTTATTGAAAAATGGTCAAATACTGAAATATGATTAGATACTTGCCAGATTTTATTATAAAAATATGGTTAGATACTGACCAGATTTACTATATGTTCAGCTACCCGATCAGATTTCTTTATGATAAAAATTGTCAGATATTAACCAAAATTTCGGATAAGAATTTCATGAGGTTTTAGACAGAAAAAATGAGAAATAATTTATAAAAAATCCTGCTTTATATTTTATATATCAGAAAATTACTTTATGCTTTTAAGCCCACTGTACTTACATTTTTTCAAGTTTTAGTCATGACTTAAATACTCCAGTTGAATGTCTTTTTGGACACCAAAAAATGCATTAGTTACTCTAACAGTGTGATTATTAACTTTGATAAAATAAATTTTTCACCTAGAGCGTATGATTAATATTAATAAGGGACTGTTTTTATTAAATCTTATCTAACTTTTTTGTTTGTTATAATAAATTAAAATTTTTAAATGCCTATGGAAGCCAACATATTGCTGAGTATTTATGATTGAAAAAGATTTCTGCAAAAATAATCAGTTAGAGAGAAATTAAGTTTTAAACTGAACAATTTTCTAAAATATTTTTTTTCATAATATAATTACATAATTTTAAGCCCACTGTGCTTTAAATTGTATTAAGTTTTATAGCTCATCTGAAGTCTTTTAATATGCCAAAAACTGTATAAATTGGTTTATTGTTTGGGCTTTAATCTCTGAATTAATATTTTCTCAAACTAGAGCGTATGATTAATATTAATTATGGGTTTTTTACTTAAATCTACTATAACTTTTTTGCTAATTATGGTAAATTAAAAATTTAAAATGCTAAGGAAAGCTGATTTATTATAGCATATACTTACTTTAAGTTAGTTACTTGAACTATTCTTTTAGCTAAATGCTTGACCATTCATTGTGCAAACATTGAAAATCCACAAAGAAAATGATCATATTTTCTATTGAGGATGATTTTAATCATCATGACAATAAAGTTCTTAGGATAAGAGGTCCTGGTTAACCTCCTAAGTATATAAATCTTATAATTATAATAAAATTTCCTTTCAAACTTATAAGTTGCTTGATATGATCTATTATTTATTCTCGTTTCAATTTTTATAAAATCTAAAAAAGAAATCCTTTTCAGCTTTTTAATCTAATTTATTTTGAAACATATTTTTCCTAGTATTTTTTATAATTAATATTATTTTCAAACTTTGTATTTAATTAAAGTGATATCAAGTAAAAGTTTTGGGGAAAAAATAAAAATATTTCAGTGTGTTATAAAATTTAAGAGTAAACTTTTAATAACATAATTTTATAGCAAAGTTTTAAGGCTTTTAGAGAGATATTTTTGTGATAAAAAGTAATAATAAAATAAGCACAAAATGGAGAGAAAATAAGGGAACATGAAAGTAAATAGGGTAACACTTATATGTATAAATTAAAGTTCTTAGAAAATTTTTTTTATTTTTCTTTAATTTTATTTTTACTGTTTAATTTTACTAGTTTTTATTAAGAAATTTAAATATTTTCTAACTATATTTATTCTCTAAAATGTTGGCTTTTATAAGCATTTTAAATTTTGAATTTATCTTTGTTAACAAAAAAGTTATAATATTTTTTATAAAAATCGGCAATAATTAATATTAATCATACGCTCTAGGTGAAATAATTTTTATATAGAAATTGTAGCTAAACTAATCGACAGATTTTTAAAATATTTGACATTTCAATAGATCGTAATTCTAGTCTTTAGAAAATTATGAAAAAGTGTTCAAATTTTCTGCACAGTGGGTCTGACAAAGCAAAGAATTTGAAATGGCAAAATTATTTTTATGGAAAAATTTATTTTTTTTCAATATTTCAATTAATAACAATTATTAGTTGTTTTTTTAATGTAAAGAAAATTTATTTTAAGCTATTTTTTATGTTGATATTAAAAATTTTGTAGTCATCCAATTTGAATACTTTTACACTAAATTAGTTTACAATAAATTAGTTTTTGTAAGCAAATATGTTAATATTATTAGCGATATTTTATATTTAAGAAATTTTTTAAATATTTTTTTTTCATTCTTTTTACATCAAACAATTTTTTATATTTTTCAAAACCTTTTTTTGAGTCCTAATATTGCTCGTAGTTCTTAGTTAGTGAATATATTGGAATAAGCAGTTATATTCTGTAATTTGTTAGCTTTCATCAGCATTTTAAATTTCTAATTTACTGCAATTAACAAAAAAGTTATGGCAGTTTTAAGTAAAATAATCCCTAATTAATATTAATCATACGCTCTGGGTTTCTGAAATATTTATCAGGTTATAGCCCAACCAATAAGCCAAATTATATAATTTTTGACACATAAACAGACTTCAAAATGTGCTTTAAAAACCAATGCTAAAACTTATAAACATTTAAAGCACAGTGGGCATAAAATTATGAAATTATGTTTCCTCCTTAAAAATTTAAGTACAGTGGTGTTGGTAAGGAAAACGATTAATGAAATTTTTTTTTATAAAAACTTCTGTTGGGAGATGCTGAAGTCTATGCTCAGTTAATATTTTTATATTCTAATAACAAATTTCTTTAAAAGTATTAATAAAAAAATTGTTACTTTATGAATTTTATAAAATTTCCTATTTTGGGTCTTTAGTACTCCCAAACTAAGACTGATAATAAATTAAATTGTAACTAGTTTAATTCCCTAGATTGTTAGCTTTTAGAAGCCTTTTAAATATTTCATTTATGTTAATTAACAAAAAAGTTATCATTTATTTTCAAAATAAAGATAATAATTAATATTAATCATACGCTTCAAGAATAACTCAATCTTTAATTAATGATTGCAAAGGAACTACTAAGCAGAATTTTAAAATATTTGGTGTTTAGAAAGGCAGCAATACCAACTTTCAGAAAATATCTTAAACTTCTGAAAATCCTTTGCACAGTGGGCAGCATCAAGCAAGGAAAAAATTTTTAAAAAAATTTAATTTTTTCTTTATTTAACAAATTTAAAATTTTGCTTAAAATATTTTCAATATTCTTTTCTACTTTCTTTGTCTGTTTTTGTTTTCATTTCCTAAATTTCTTTTTTATTTTGCACTTGCTTTATTTCTCTATTTTGTTCCTTTTTGAAAACCAAATGGGAGCATTTTAATTATTCATAGCTCTGTTGTTGACAAAAATATCCAAACTTTTTCTGCAGTTTGATTTTTATATTTTATTAGACGACAATATTTTCTTCTTTTTTTCCTCAAAAAAGAGAAAATGACTAAAATAGCAGCACATAGAAAGAAGTTAACAGCTAGTGATTTTCAGCTTGAGCTGTTGTGTGTGTATGTGGAAATTAACTTTAAAACGAGCATGAGAAGAAAAAAATTAAATCCCCCCAAAAAAGGTCCCTTGAGTATGTTGTAACACTCTCATTTTTTTATTCTTCTTTCCCAGATAATAGAGATTTTGTTATCTTGTTTTGTGTTTGATTTTGAATTTTTTTTAAAGTAGAGAATATTTTTTCTCCATCTCTCTGGTTTAATGACAGTTTAAAGTCTTTGCCAGCTGTTATCCCTTACTGCTCCAGTCATATGATTTAAAAAAATTTATATATATTTTTGTATTTAGTTTTAAAATAGATTAGTCTCTGGGGATATTTAGATAATTTGTTGAAGCTGTATTTGCTATATGTTAGCATATTTTTGTTGTTGCTGTTGTTATTGTCTCTGTTATCTATTTTTTTGGTTTGTTAGATTAAAGCCCCTAAATGTATGCTTTGGTAATTTTTTTTAGCTGTTTATGGGCTTTTGTTAATCAGATTTTTATGGTGCAAAAAATAACATTTTTGCAAACTGAAAAAAAAACTTTATTATTTTATAGGGGATAATGAAAGGAATAGATGGAAAATCTAAATAAAAAAATACTATAAAATTTTATTTATTAAATTAATAAAAAAATTTAGAAAAATAAAAATTTAGAGTTTTTATTAAAAATCAAAATAAAATTTCTCGATGGAAAACTGCCCACTGTGCAAAAGTTTTGTCATATTTCAAAAGCTTTTCTTCACAGCTATTAATATTCTACATATTTTGTTTATTACTTAAATAGTTTACTCGTTGTACTTAAATAACTATTTATTGACCTTAAGCGTATGATTAATATTAATAAGGGACTATTTCTCTTAAAACTGCTATAACTTTTATGCTAATTGTTTGAATTGAAAATTTTAAACGGCTATTGAAAGCTAACATAATATAGCAAAAATATTATATAGCACATGGGTTCTTCGAAGTGTTACGTTACTAAAAAATTAAGCATTAAACTCAAAATTTGTTTAAATTATTAATAAATTTTATGTTATTATCAGCAGTAAATTCTAAATCATTACTAGCTCAGTTCTAGTTCAGTTCTGGATCCGTTCTAGTTCAGTTCCAGTTTAGTTCTACTTCTGTTCTACTTTAGTTCTAGTTCAGTTCTGGATCAGTTCTAATTCAGTTCTAGTTCAGTTCTAGTTTAGTTCTACTTCTGTTCTACTTTAGTTCTAGTTCAGTTCTAATTCAGTTACAGTTCAGTTCTAGTTCAGTTCTACTTCAGTTCTAGTTCAATTATAATTCAGTTTTATTTAAATTCTAGTTCTTTTTTAGTTCAATTCCAGTTCTAGTTCATTTCTAGTTCAATTTAATATTACGTCTTGTTCTAATTCAGTTCTGGTTTAGTTTTAGTTTAGTTCTACTTCAGTTCTAGTTTATTTTTAATACAGTTCTAGTTCTATTCCAGTTCTAGTTCTGTTCCAGTTCAATTCTAGTTCAGAATACAGAAGAATTTCTCTACAAAATTATTTATCTTAATTCTTAAACTTTTTCATTAATTAGTAAAAAAAGGAAATAATTAATAAATTAAGCAAAGAAAACTTTTCTATGACACATTATTTCTTTTGCGGAATTGCCACTTTTACCTTAAAACCCAAATAATTACACTATTAGCCGCCTAAAAGCTGGCACAGACTTTGTTTAAATCAAACAATTTATGGTAAAAAAAAACAAACAATTATATTTTTGGCAAAAATCCTTTCTCTTCTCATTTTAATCCTAAAAACCCAACAACAATGGAAAAGTGTAAATTATTTTCATTGGTCGGATAAACAATAAAACAAAAAGCCACCAAAAAGTATACTACAGAAAATTTTTTAATAAAAAGCCTAAAAGCAGTTTACACAAAAAGGAAATTTTATTATAGAATTTGTAGCCATTTTAAATATAATTTGAAAATATATCCTGGTGTTATTATCTGGACAAAAATTCTGTTAGTTGTTTATGCCCTCAAGTGAAAACGATTACATTATTTTATTTGTTATCAAATGAAAACAGATGAAAAATTGCGTATCAACTTTTCTTATTTGTCCTTGTTTTTTGCAAAATCTCATAAGTTAATTAAGTTTAATTGGTTTGAGATTAAACAAAAGAAATCCTCCTTTCCCATTTCGAGTTTTAATGTCATTTCTTAGAAAATATTTTGCCAAGAAATAAAAAGTTTTATTTTTTTATAACAAACTTTTTTTTAGCCTAAAAGTAGGCTTAGGATTTGTTAGAAATTTATTTTATCTAATATAAATTTATTATTCTAAAACAGACAAAAGTAAAGAAAGTTGAGGGTCTCATTTGTACTAATTTTAATGTGTTTTTAAAAGTGATTTAAAAGGGATTTAAGAACATGACATTATAAATGAACAAATTAGGAGTATTTTTTTGTTGGAGAAAAATTTCCCAATTTCAAGCTCAATTTTTAGGTACCTAAAGGTTTCTTAGGAAATCACTTACAGTTTATATTAATTACGTAATATTTTAGATTTCATTAGTTTTTTGAGTTTTCAATTTATTGCAACTAAAAACAGAAATATAGAAGTTTTCTTAAAAAAGGTTCTTAATTAATATTAATCATACGCACTAGGTGATAAAAATTTTTATTTAAAGATTTTGGACAAACAATTGAAATACAAAGAGACAAACTATTGAAATTTTTAATGTACTAGAGGATAACAAGGCTCTAGTTCAGTTCAGGATCAATTCTAATTCAGTTCTAACTCAGTTCTACTTCAGTTCTACCTCAGTTCTACTTTAGTTCTTATTCAGTTCTAGTTCATTTATAGTTCAGCTCTAATTCAGTTCTACCTCAGTTATAGTTCAGTTCTACTTTAGTTCTAATTCAGTTCTGCTTCAGTTCTACTTCAGTTCTGCTTCAGTTCTACCTCAGTTGTAGTTTAGTTCGAATTTCTATAGATCTTTTCTTTTAAAGAATCTAACTAAAGTGTCCTCATTTCCTGCATTTGAGTTACTTCTCTTTCTCCACTTCCATGTCTCTTATCCTGTAATCTTATTAATCAATTTATCTGTCTCACCTTTTTCAATCGGAACCACTACAATTGTCCTTAATTTTATTATTGTTATTATTGTTCATGTTAAATAACAACAACAACAACATACAAAGTAATAAATAAATTTATGACAATTTGTAAATATTTTAATGAAATGGCGATAACATTAATTAGATTTTCATGTTAAACAAAATACCAACAACTATTTAAATAAAAAAAACCCTCCAATAATGATTTAAATCTACAGTTTCGTGTTTAACATGCACTAATAACAACAACAAAAAAGAGGGCGTTCTATAAAAGGCTCTAGACAATATGACGGGTTTAGTTAAATAATAAATAGTTTACATGTAAATTGTACACAAACTAATAAAGGATTTAAATAAATTATTGAAAGACACGATATTTTAAATTGAAATAATTGAAAATTTTGGAAAATATAAAAAAAAGTTGATTTTGAAGCTAAAAGTTCTTAAAGAAATTTTCTTATAAAGAAATTTATATGAGAGATTTTAATCTTTAAAATGTTGACTTTCAAAATCTGGAATAAAAATTTAAATATCTTATCAAAAACCAAAGTTATAATTATTTTCTTAAAACAACCCAATAATTAATATTAATCATACGTCACCATTCAAAAATTATTATAAATTAAAATTTCTTAAATATTAAGAAAAAATAAATTTTTAAACTTAATTCTACAGAACGAAAGCCTTAAAAACTTTTTAAATAAAAGAATTTTTTGAAATAAAATGATTATTTTTTAAAAATTTTCGAAATCTTTTTCCATTTTCAATTAAAATTTTATATTTAAGTAATATTTTTTTAATTATTCTCCTTTTCTTTATTATTTTCAATTATTATTCTAAAGTAAATATAATAATTTTCCAAGAAATTTAATTAAACCATACAGATTATAAGCCAGTCAAAAGCTACACATATTGTGTATTTGCGTTTACCAAAAGACCATATGTGTTGCATACTTTATGGAGCAGCTTTAGTTTTAATTCTTACCTCAGAACAGAACAGAACAGAACAGAACTAAAAAAGCTTAAATGCAAAAAAATATTAAAATAAAAAAGCAACAATAAATAAACCTTAATAAATTTTGTGTAGTTCTTTTTGTTGTTGTAAAGGTAAATAAAATTTTAAGCCTTTTAGAATATAAATACCGAAGATAAATGGCAACAAGTATTTCTTTCTTTTTTTTGGGAAGGAATTTAACACAAAATGAAGAATAAATTACAGAAAAAGGAAATAAATGCAAAAGAAGATTTTAACTAAATTTTGGAAAAAACACTGAAAAAATCCATTCTAAAATATGGACCAGAATCTGAAAAATAGACTCTGAATTAGAATCTGAAATCAGAACTAGAATCTTAAGGTGAATTTATTTTCGAATCCGATAAAGAATGTGAACTAGAATCTGCAACAGAAACTGATTTACAATCCAAACTAATATTTGAACTAGAATGAGTAACAGATTCTATAATAGAATCTATCCTAGGATCTGAGCCAGTGTCTGTAATAGAATTTGAACTGATGTCTGTAGTAGAGTCCGAACTAGAACGTTGACTAAAATCGAAACTAGTGTCTAAACTTAAAGCTGAACTAAAATCTAAACTTAAACCTAAACTAGAATCCGAGCTAAAATTTGAACTAGAATCAGTAAAAGAATCTGTAAACTCTGAACCAGTATCTGTAATAGAGTCCGAACTAGAATGTTGACTAGAATCTGATCTAGAAGCTGACCTAAAACCTAAACTAGAAGCTGAGCTAAAATTTGAACTAGAATCAGTAAAAGAATCAGTAACAGAATCTTTCCTAGAGTCTGAACCAAAATCTGTAATGGAATTTAATTTGAAATCTGTACTGGAATCTCCATTACCTGAACTAATATTTGTACTTGAACGTTGACTAGAATCGAAACTAGAATCTGAACTAGAATCTGAGCTAAAATTTTTACAGAATCTGTAACGGTATTTGTTTCAGAACCTGAACTGGAATTTGAATTTAAATCTGTACCGGAATCTGAACTAGAATCTAAACTAGAACTGAACTAAAATTGGGCTACAACTGAACTAAACTGGAACTGAACTAGAAATGAACTAGAGCTGAATTAGACTGAACTGGAACTGGAGTAGAAATGAACTAGAACTGAACTTGAACTAAACTAGACTGAACTGGAACTGAAGTAGAAATGAACTAGAACTGAACTACAACTGAACTAGAGATAAAACTGGAACTGAACTAGAGCTGAACTAGACTGAACTGGAACTGGAGTAGAAATGAACTAGAACTGAACAACAACTGAACTAACTGACAACTGACTGAACTAGAATTGAACTAGAGATAAAACTGGAACTGAACTATAACTGAACTATAACTGAACTGGAACTGAACAAAAACTGAACTAGAACTGAACTAGAACTGAACTAGAACCGAACTACAGCTGAACTAGAGATAAAACTGGAACTGAACTAGAACTGAACTAGACTGAACTAGAACTGAAGTAGAACTGAACTACAACTGAACTAGAGATAAAACTGGACCGAACTAGAACTGAACTAGAATCTGAACTAGAACTGAACTGAACTAGAACTGAACTAGACTGAACCAGAGATAAAACTGGAACGGAACAAGAACTTAACAATAACTAGACCTGATCTGAACTAGAATTAAACTTGAACTGAGCTTAAACTGGAACTGAACTAGAACTGAACTAAAACTGAACTAGAACTGAGCTAGACTGAACTGAACTGGAGCTGAACTTAAACTGAATTAAAACTTAACTAGAACTGAACTTAAACTGAACTTGAACTGAACTTGAACTGAACTTGAACTGAACTTGAACTGAACTTGAACTGAACTGGAACTGAACTGGAACTGAACTAGAAATGAACTAGAACTGAACTTAAACTGAACTTGAACTGAACTGGAACTGAACTAGACATAAAGCTGGAACTGAACTAGAACTGAACTTAAACTGAACTTAAACTGAACTAGAACTTAACTAGAACTGAACAAGAGCTGAACTTCAACTAAACCACAGCTGAACCAGAAAACGAATGCGGGTGAACAAATAAGCTCTCAGAAGCATCAAAAAGAGTTTTATACATTTGTTGTTGTATCTTAATCCTCTAAATGTCTGATGTATTTTCATCTCCTTCCTTTTTTCCATTTACTTATTTTATAGCCTTAATAACTTTCCTACTCCATTTTATACCCCCTTTGCCCCACTCCATAGAATTTTTTTCCATTACAAAGTTTTCATTTATGGCTTTTGGCTTTAAGTGTATAATGAATGTACTTAAATATTATCAACACTTTCGATTAAAATTTTACACCAAAGTTTCACTTCTATATTTTTTCTATAAAAAACTTTAACTCCTTTTTATGTTTTATTTATTTTTTTTATTTATTTTTGGAAAGTTATAAAGTTGTGTTATAAACAAAAATCTCGTAAAAAAAATAAATATGGAAAAGTTAATGGCAGAGTGATGAAAAATTTATATATAAAAAAATGAAATTTATAGAAAATTATTATAGTTTTTGTTAAAAAGGAGAAAAATCTATAAAAAATAAAGATAAATTTAGAGAAATAAATATGTGATAAAAATAATATGAAATAAATAAGGAAATAAAAATATAAAAGGAAATATTCTTATGCAAATGAAGAAATAAATTTAAAGTGTTTGAGAAAAAATACTACAACTTTCTAAAAAAACTATAGTTTATAGTCACTTTATTTAAGTTGTACTTAAATATAATGAACAAATATATTTTCCTTTATTAAGATATAAAATTTTATTCTGGTAGCATTTATACATTCCAAGATATTTAATGAAAAACATTTTATTTCAACAGTACGTATGATTAATATTAATTATTAATTAAAATAGAAATTTTCAGTGTAACTTTTTTTGCACCAAAGGGAATTTCACGTTTTAAAACGCAATTGAATCCTTATAAATTCAGCTATTAAAGCTAAAAAACCTGAAATCAAAATATAAATTGAAACATGTTAAATATTTTGCTTGAATAACGAAAATGTTAAATATTAATAATTAAAGTTTTAGTTCTGTATAGATATACATCAGATTATAGCTCTGTTCTATCCGAGCTCTAGTTCAAATAAAGTTCAGATTCTTCTTCTCTTTTAGTTCAGATTCTAGTTCAGCTTTCAGTTCTAATTTAGCTTTCAGTTTAGCATGTAATTGGGATTCTAACTCAGTTTTAGCGCAGTTCTAATTAAGCGAAAGTTAAGATTTCAGTTCAGATTCTAGCTCAAATTCAAGTTCAAGTTCCAGTTCAAATTCAAGTTCATTTCTACTTCAATATTTTTCAGTTCAGATACAACTTCAAGTACCAGCTCAGCTTTCAGTTGAAGTTCTAGTTCAGCTTTCCCTTCAGATTATAGTTCAGTTCTACTTAAGATTCCAGTTCAGTTTTCTAATTCAAGTTCTAAGGACCCAAGTATTATTTGATTTTTTAGTTAATCAAGTTACTTTAGTTAAATATAGCAGTTATAATGTTCAATGTCAAAGTAATAATTAAAATGACTGACCGAAAAAAGTGCGCTCCAATATTAGCAGACCCATCATATTTCGTTTAGGGTGTGGCTGGCCCTAAGCAAACATTTACGTTGTATTATCATACGATTTAAATTGGTTAAATGTTTTTTTCAATTTGCCTTGTATGGAGGGTACCTCTTCCCCCCTGGTCCTATCTTTTCAACGTTTTGTCCAGTAGAACAGGTTCTTGAGAAAGTAGGTGGGACTCTCCCTATTATAGTTCTTAAGATATTCGGCAATAAGTATTTGCTCTGTTTAGGTGGTAGTCCTCCTACCCTCTAGTCCTATCCGTCCTACGTTTTACCAGTAAAACAGTTCCTTGAGAAAGTCGTTGGTGCCATATTTGAGAATTCTCGCTGTTATAGTTTTTTTTAGATATTCCGTAGCCAATATTCGCTTTACCACCCTTAGTCTTTCTCCCCCTGTTCTTATCAGCCCTACGTTTCGTCCAGTACAACAGCTCCTTGAGAATTTTGTTGGGACCAAAGTTGAGAACTCTTGCTGTTGAAGATTTCAATAATTAATATTTGCTTTGTAGGGGAGGTACTTCTCCCGCTGGTCCAATCAGAAGTTTTTATATCCTTTGATACTTTTGGGTAAATTGGGATCATACATACATACATACATACATACATACATACATACATACATACATACATACATACATACATACATTCATACATATATACATTTTTAACACAACCCAACTTAGTCCAGCAAAAAGTTGGCGAATCATTCAAAACTCTTTGTCAAACTGTTTCCAATGTAGAACTTCTCCCTTAATAGACGATCTGGTTCAGTGAGAAGGAATGGCCCACCTGATGTTTCTAAAGTCAAAAAAGTAGCATTTTCAAAAGAGCAACCAACACATTCAGTAGGAAAGCAGCGCAGTTTGCTCAGTTTTCTGAGGTTTAAAATTTCTGCTAAAAATTTCGAGGTCAAAAACAGAGCATGGAAATTGATGTCAAGTCTTCTAAAAAAATATCTTGCTGCCTAATGGATGAAGAAACGGGTTCAGGCAGATTTAATGCAACTTCCAGGCCAGAAATGTTATGTTCCTGATACTCGAGGGAATGTGAAAGAAAGGCAAAGACCTAAAATCGGTTAGAATTTCCCAAAAAGTTCTTGTCATGGCAAGCAATATGCAGTAGCGGCAATGTAAGACAATCCTTTCATAAGACTTCATAATGTATCCACTCAATTTTGGCTTGACTTCGTATCCTATTTAATTATGTAGTATTTGCACGGAGAATAGCAAATACTCCATACTGGCCAGAGCTAGGGCCAGTGGTTGAAGAGTTGAAGAGCACAAGGACTACCTTGTCAAGCAAAGTGACAGAAAGCATTATGAAAACGTTAATGGGAGAATTTTTTTTTAACAAACATGTGTGTTAAGAATTTTTCGATCTCACTATTTAGTTCATTTCTATATCAGATCTAGTTAAAGTTATTCTATTTTATACGATGATTTCAAGTCATAAATTTGCACAATTACAGAGTTATGTATTTTTTATAATGGTGCGTATGATTAATATTAATTAATTAGTGAAAATACTAATTTGGCGATATCTGCGTTATTATTAACGATAAGTAAATTTTTAAAACTGTCCATAAAAGCTGAGATTTTCAGCAATAAATGTTGTTTTAAACTTAATACTCATTAGACTTGCAAACATACGAAAATTATTAAACAAATTGAAAAATTTAAATTTTAAGAATGAAAAAATATTTTTTTTATTTAATTATTTTTCGATTTTGTGAATATATCGCGTTTGGATAAATTTTTATACGTTTTGAAAACTTTTCACATTTTTTTTTTTTGATAGAAATTTGTTGTTGTTGTTGCTGTTGCTATAGAAAACTGATCAAATTACACTTAGTTTCTGATGGCAATGGATGATTTAGGATTATGTTTATAACAAGTAATTTAAAAAGTTTGAACAAAAAATACGCACATACAGCAAATATTTTCGTACTTTTTTTAACAAAGAGTTTTTTGCTATTGAAAAGACAACAAAGTTGTTCAGTTTCTTTGAAAAAGAGAGAGAGGGAGTGAAAAGGGGATGATGAAATTGTGTTATGAAAATCTTAGAATCTGGTGTTCTTTTTTCTGGGTTTCAGCTGTTTCTCATGATTGATTTTGTAGCATTAACTTAATGAATTTATTTTTTTACTCTTCAAATACAAACAGAAAAAAGAATTTTGTTAATAATTTTATTATGATATTTTTCGTCTTCTTTTGGTTATAAATTATGAGTTTATGATTGATTTCAATCATAAATTAAATATGTATAAGAGTTATGAAAGTTTTCTTTGGCAGCTGCTGAATTGTTGGTTATATTACAGTTGTTTTCATAATAAAGTCATAAAAATAAATTAGTTTTATTTTGGCTTATGAAGGGGTATGATAAAGAAGAAGACATTTTTTAAAAAGACTTTTAACTCCATAAAAATGAAAGTTTCTATATAAAATTTTATAAATAAAATAAACAAAATTTTGTTACCATTTGTTTGTAGAAAAATTTTGTTAATAGAAAGATATAAATAAAAGTTTTTGGTATTTTTAATTAAAATGCTGAAATCTTAGCTTTTCTAAGCCATTTGAATGAAGTTTATAGCGGTACTCTATCAAAAGTTGTACATAATTTTCCATGATAAGCTAATAATTAATATTAATCATACGTCATGTATGTTGAATTTTAAAAATAGTTTGTTAAACTGAACTAAAGTAAAACTGATGTAGGAATAAACTGGAATGGCTTTAGAACTAAACTAGAACTGAACCTGAACTTCATTAGAAATAAACTGGAATGCAACTACAACTGAACTAGAACTGAACTACATCTGACCCCGAACTGAATTAGAACTGGACTAGAATTCCTCTAGAACTGAAATAGAACTAAACTAAAACTGAACGAGCACTGAACTGAAACTGAACTATAACTGTTCTAGAACTGAAATAGAACTGAACTAAAACTGAAATAGGACTAAACTAGAACTGAACTACAACAGTTTTAGAAGTGAACAAGAACGGAAACTGAACTACATCTGACCCGGAACTGAATTAGAACTAAACTAGAATTCCACTAGAACTGAAAAAGAACTGAACTAAAAACTGAACTAGAACTGAAATAGAACTGAACTAAAAGTGAAAAAAATTGAACTAAAACTGAACTATAACTGTACTAAAACTGAAATAGAACTGAACTAAAACTGAACTAAAACTGAACTAAAACTGAACTATAACTGTACTAGAACTGAAATAGAACTGAGCTAAAACTGAACTAAAACTGAACTATAACTGTACTAGAACTGAAATAGAACTGAGCTAAAACTAAACTAAAACTGAACTAAAATTGAAATAGAACTGAACTAGAACTGAAATAGAACTGTAGTAGAACTGAACCAGAATTGAACTTAAACTGAACTAAAACTGAACTAAAAATAAACTTGAATTGGAACTGAACTTCTAGTTCATCATTTAATTATTTCTTTATCATAAATCTCTGATTTCTTACATACAAATTAAAGAAATAATTTGAAAAGTTTATTTTTATCTAAAGACTTTAAATAAAATCAATATTTGTTTCATTTTTATTTATTTTCCATTATTTCCTGATGCCATACCTTTATTTTGCCGTTTAAATGGACTTTCGAACTGTTCTCTATCAAAAGTTATACTATGATTACTATTTGTGTCTCATAATTAATATTAATCATACGTTAGGTGTGTTAAGTAAAGAAAATATTTAATAATGACCAAACTATTTATTTAGCCTATTTGAAACTTGGCATATTTATAAAGCTTTAAATAAGCTTTCCGCTGTTTAGTTTTTAAAAAATTGTATTTAAGTTTTTCATTGAAATTTGTATCCCTAAATTAAGTTAACAATTTAATTTTCTCTGTATTTTTTATTCCCAGTAAATTATTTTGAAAAAAAATAATCACACAAAAATTAATTAACTGTCAATTTCGCTAAAGATCCACTTTAAAACTCTCACCACTTTATAGCTTTTCATGTTCACATACTGCTACATACATTTATACAAACTTTTTTTAACTATTTTTTTTTTAACTTTCTCTCTTGTAAATCATGTTTTTTATAAAATTTTTTGCTTTAGATGTTTGAAAATAAATTGCATTTTATATATATTTTAACTTTAGCAACAGATAATTAATTATTTCCTTAACTTGAAGTATGTTTTTTGTATGATTTTCTATTAAAAAAATTAAATTCAGTTAAAACGTCAAATGCAGTTTGAATTGGAAAAAATGAAAATGAAGTAAATAATGAGAAGTGCAGTAGGAAAAATGCGAAATAAATGAAGTAAAT
>PYHX02000495.1:85257095-85281182 GCA_004302925.2 Cochliomyia hominivorax | reverse complement strand
AAATTCTATAATAAAATTTCCTTTTTGTGTAAACTGCTTTTAGGCTTTTTATTAAAAAATTTTCTGTAGTATACTTTTGGTGGCTTTTTGTTTTATTGTTTATCCGACCAATGAAAATAATTTACACTTTTCCATTGTTGTTGGGTTTTAGGATTAAAATGAGAAGAGAAAGGATTTTGCCAAAAATATAATTGTTTGTTTTTTTTAGCGCATAAATTGTTTTGATTTAAACAAAGTCTGTGCCAGCTTTTGGGCGGCTAAAAGTGTAATTATTTGGGTTTTAAGGGAAAAAGTGGCAATTCCGCAAAAGAAATCATGTGTCACAGAAAAGTTTTCTTTGCTTAATTTATTAATTATTTCCTTTTTTTACTAATTAATGAAAAAGTTTAAGAATTAAGATAAATAATTTTGTAGAGAAATTCTTCTGTATTCTGAACTAGAATTGAACTGGAACAGAAACTAGAACTGGAATAGAACTAGAACTGTATTAAAATAAACTAGAACTGAAGTAGAACTAACTAAAACTAAACCAGAACTGAATTAGAACTAGACCTAATCATAAATTGAACTAGAAATGAACTAGAACTGGAGCTGAACTAAAAAGAACTAGAATTTAAATAAAACTGAATTATAATTGAACTAGAACAGAAATAAAACTGAACTAGAACTGAACTGGAACTGAATTAGAACTGAACTAGAACTAAAGTAGAACAGAAGTAGAACTAAACTAGAACTGAACTAGAACTGAATTAGAACTGATCCAGAACTAAACTAGAACAGAAGTAAAATTGAACTAGAACTGAACTGGAACTGAATTAGAAAAGATCCAGAACTGAACTAGAAATAAAGTAGAACAGAAGTAGAACTAAACTAGAACTGAACTAGAACTGAATTAGAACTGATCCAGAACTGAACTAGAACTAAACTAGAACAGAAGTAAAACTGAACTAGAAACTGAACTGGAACTGAATTAGAACTGAACTAGAACTAAAGTAGAACAGAAGTAGAACTAAACTAGAACTGAACTAAAAACTGATCGCAAACTGAACTAGAACTGAGCTAGTAATGATTTAGAATTTACTGCTGATAATAACATAAAATTTGTTAATAATTTAAAACAAATTTTGAGTTTTAATGCTTAAATTTTTCAGTAACGTAACATTTCGGCAGAAACTATGTGCTATTTAATATTTTTGCTATATTATGTTAGCTTTCAATAGCCGTTTAAAAATTTTCAGTTCAAACATTTAGCAAAAAAGTTATAACAGTTTTAAGAGAAATAGTCCCTTATTAATATTAATCATACGCTTAAGGTCATAAATAGTTATTTAAGTACAACGAGTAAACTATTTAAGTAATAAACAAAATATGTAGAATATTAATAGCTGTGAAGAAAAGGTTTTGAAATATGACAAAACTTTTGCACAGTGGGGCTGTTTTCCATAGAGAAATTTTATTTTGATTTTTAATAAAAACACTAAATTTTATTTTTCTAAATTTTTTTATTAATTTAATAAATAAAATTTTATAGTGTTTTTTATTTAGATTTTCCATCTATTCCTTTCATTATCCCCTATAAATAATAAAGTTTTTTTTTTTCAGTTTGCAAAAATGTTATTTTTTGCACCATAAAAATCTGATTAACAAAAGCCCATAAACAGCTAAAAAAAATTACCAAAGCATACATTTAGGGGGCTTTAATCTAACAAACCAAAAAAATAGATAACAGAGACAATAACAACAGCAACAACAAAAATATGCTAACATATAGCAAATACAGCTTCAACAAATTATCTAAATATCCCCAGAGACTAATCTATTTTAAAACTAAATACAAAAATATATATAATTTTTTTAAATCATATGACTGGAGCAGTAAGGGATAACAGCTGGCAAAGACTTTAAACTGTCATTAAACCAGAGAGAAGGAGAAAAAATATTTCTCTACTTTAAAAAAAATTCAAATCAAACACAAAACAAGATAACAAAATCTCTATTATCTGGGAAAGAAGAATAAAAAAATGAGAGTGTTACAACATACTCAAGGGACCTTTTTTGGGGGGATTTAATTTTTTTCTTCTCATGCTCGTTTTAAAGTTAATTTCCACTACACACACAACAGCTCAAGCTGAAAATCACTAGCTGTTAACTTCTTTCTATGTGCTGCTATTTTAGTCATTTTCTCTTTTTTAAGGAAACACAGAAGAAAATATTGTCGTCTAATAAAATATAAAATCAAACTGCAGAAAAAGTTTGGATATTTTGTCAACAACAGAGCTATGATAATTAAAATGCTCCCATTTGGTTTTCAAAAAAAGGAGAAAATAGAGAAAATAAAGCAAGTGCAACAATAAAAAAGAAATTTAGGGAAATGAAAACAAAAACAGACAAAGAAAGAAAAAAAGAATTTTGAAAATATTTTAAGCAAAATTTTAAATTTGTTAAATAAAGAAAAAATTATTTTTTTTTTTAATTTTTTCCTTGCTTGATGCTGCCCACTGTGGCAAAGGATTTTCAGAAGTTTAATATATTTTCTGAAAGTAAGTATTGCTGCCTTTCTAAACACCAAATATTTTAAAATTCTGCTTAGTAGTTCCTTTGCAATCATTAATTAAAGATTTAGTTATTCTTGAGCGTATGATTAATATTAATTATTATCTTTATTTTAAAAATAAATGATAACTTTTTTGTTAATTAACATAAATGAAATATTTAAACGGCTTCTAAAAGCTAACAATCTAGGGAATTAAATTAGTTACAATTTAATTTATTATCAGTCTTAGTTTGGGAGTACTAAAGACCCAAAAAGGAAATTTTATAAAATTCATAAAGAAACAATTTTTTTATTAATACTTTTAAAGAAATTTATTATTAGAATATAAAAATATTAACTGAGCATAGACTTCAGCATCTCCCAACAGAAGTTTTTATAAAAAAAAATGTCATTAATCGTTTTCCTTACCAACACCACTGTACTTAAATTTTTAAGGAGGAAACATAATTTCATAATTTTATGCCCACTGTGCTTTAAATTTTTATAAGTTTTAGCATTGGTTTTTAAAGCACATTTTGAAGTCTGTTTATGTGTCAAAAATTATATAATTTGGCTTATTGGTTGTGCTATAATCTGATTAGATATTTCAGAAACCTAAACGTATGATTAATATTAATTAGGGATTATTTTACTTAAAACTGCCATAACTTTTTTGTTAATTGCAGTAAATTAGAAATTTAAAATGCTGATGAAAGCTAACAAATTACAGAATATAAATGATTATTCTAATATATTCAATAGCTAAGAACTACGAGCAATATGAGGACTCAAAAAAAGGTTTTGAAAAACATAAAAAATTGTTTGATGCAAAAAGAATGAAAAAAAAATATTTAAAAAACTTCTTAAATAAAAAATATCGCTAATAATATTAACATATTTGCTTACAAAAACTAATTTTTGATTGAGTGAAATTGCTTAAAAAGTATTCAAATTGGATGACTACAAAATGTTTAATATCAACATAAAAAATAGCTTAAAATAAATTTTCTTTACATTAAAAAAACAACTAATAATTGTTATTAATTGAAATATTGAAAAAAAAATAAATTTTTCCATAAAAATAATTTTGCCATTTCAAATTCTTTGCTTTGTCAGACCCACTGTGCAGAAAATTTAAACACTTTTTCATAATTTTCTAAAGACTAGAATTACGATCTAATGAAATGTCAAATATTTTAAAAATCTGTCAATTAGTTTAGCCACAATTTCTACATAAACATATATTTCACTTGGAGCGTATGATTAATATTAATTATTGCCGATTTTTATAAAAAGTATTATAACTTTTTTGTTAACAAACATAAATGCAAAATTTAAAATGCTTATAAAAGCCAACATTTTAGAGAATAAAAGTAGTTATAGAAATATTTACATTTATTAATAAAAACTGGTAAAATTAAACAGTAAAAATAAAATTAAAGAAAATAAAAAAAAATTTCTAAGAACTTTAATTTATACATATAAGTGTTACCCTATTTACTTTCATGTTCCCTTATTTTCTCTCCATTTTGTGTTTATTTTATTATTACTTTTTATCACAAAAATATCTCTCTAAAAGCCTTAAAACTTTGCTATAAAATTATGTTATTAAAATTTTACTCTTAAATTTTATAACACACTGAAATATTTTTATTTTTTCCCAAAAACTTTTACTTGATATCACTTTAATTAAATACAAAGTTTGAAAATAATATTAATTACAAAAAATACTAGGAAAAATATGTTTCAAAATAAATTAGATTAAAAAGCTGAAAAGGATTTCTTTTTTAGAATTTATAAAAATTGAAGCGAGAATAAAGTAATAGATAGTTTGGAAGGAAATTATTTTTAATTAACCAGGTTTATATACTTAGGAGGACCTCTTATCCTAAAAACTTTATTGTCATGATGATTAAAACCTTCCTCAATCGAAAATATGATCATTTTCTTTGTGGATTTTCAATGTTTGCCCAATGAATGGTCAAGCATTTAGCTAAATAATAGTTTAAGTAACTAACTTAAAGTAAGTAATATGCTATAATAAATCAGCTTTCCTTAGCATTTTAAATTTTTAATTTACCATAATTAGCAAAAAAGTTATAGTAGATTTAAGTAAAAACCCATAATTAATATTAATCATACGCTCTAGTTTGAGAAAATATTAATTCAGAGATTAAAGCCCAAACAATAAACCAATTTATACAGTTTTTGGGATATTAACAGACTTCCAGATGAGACCTCTTTAAAATTTACTACAATTTAAAGCACAGTGGGCTTAAAATGATGGAATTATATTATGAGAAAAAAATATTTAAAAAAATTTTTCAATTTTAAACTTAATTCCTCTCTAACTGATAATTTTTGTTGAAATCTTTTTCAATCATAACTATTCAGCAATATTTTGGCTTCCATGAGCATTTAACAATTTTAATTTATTATAACAAACAAAAAAGTTAGATAAGATTTAATAAAAACAGTTCCTTATTAATATTAATCATACGCTCTAGGTGAAAAATTTATTTTATCAATGTAAATAATCATACTGTTAGAGTAAGTAATGCATTTTTTGGTGTCCTAAAAGACATTCAACTGGAGTATTTAAGTCATGACTAAAACTTGAAAAAATGTAAGTACAGTGGGCTTAAAAGCACAAAGTAGTTTTCTGATATTTTTTATATATATAAAGCAGGTTTTTTTATAAATTGTTTCTAAAACCTCATGAAATTCTTATCCGAAATTTTGGTTAATATCTGACAATTTTTATCATAAAGAAATCTGATCGGTAGCTGAACATATAGTAAATCTGGTCAGTATCTAACCATATTTTTATAATAAAATCTGGCAAGTATCTAATCATATTTCAGTATTTGACCATTTTTCAATAAGGAAATCTGGTCAGAATCTGATCATATTTCAATAAGGAAATCTGATCAGAATCTGGTCATATTTCAATAAGGAAATCTGTTCAGTATCTGACCAAATTTCAATAATGAAATCTGGTCAGAATCTGACCATATTTCAATAAGGAAATCTGGTCAGAATCTGACCATATTTCAATAAGGAAATCTGATCAGAATCTGACCATATTTTAATAAGGAAATCTGGTCAGAATCTGGCCATATTTCAATAAGGAAATCTGGTCAGAATCTGATCATATTTCAAAAAGGAAATCTGGTCAGAATCTGACCATATTTCAATAAGGAAATCTGGTCAGAATCTGACCATATTTCAATAAGAAAATCTGGTCAGAATCTGACCATATTTCAATAAGAAAATCTGGTCAGAATCTGATCATATTTCAATAAGGAAATCTGGTCAGAATCTGATCATATTTCATATTTTGATTATAATTGAATACTAACTAATGATAGCTAATATCTGAGTTATCAATCTGGTCAGTATCGGTCCAATTTTTATAAGGAAATCTGACCTTATTTCTATAAGTTTCATTAAATTTATTAATTTTAATAAATTGTTTTCTTTTTCTATATTTCTTTAATTTTAAAAATTTATTCTATTGCCTATTTTAAGGGTTTTGTAAACATAAAATTCCTTAGCCTATCTTAAGGAGTTTTTTTTTAAGTTCCATTAAATTAAAATTTGTAATTTAATTTTATTATTTAATTTAATTTAATTTAATTTAATTTAATTTAATTTATTAAATTCTAAAACAAAATTTAAGTACTTAAAATGTTAAAAGTAAATGTTAAGCTTTTTGTGATTCAAATACTGCAGTATAACTTAAGGCTTAACTTTACAAGAGAATATTAAATCAGACAGCAAGAAAAGAGCAACAAAATAAAGAACACATTAATATAATTTCATATACATATTTTTTTTTTTTGCTTCTTCAATAATTATTTTAATGACAATAAAAGTAAGTGGAAATCTAACAAAGATTTTTCTTTTGCTTGAAAATGCAAAAAAAAAAAAAAAAACACTTAAGGAAAAATTCATATGTTTTATATACATTTACATCAAAATATATTGATGTGTGTGTGTGAAGCTATAAATAATAAATGTTTGTGAATGTATTTTATAAGTTTTGAATATCAAATATTCAACATACAAATATTCATCATCATTTTTAAGTATAAAGAAAATTATTCATGTGGAAATAATGTTGATCTAAAAAAAAACAGGAGCGTTTTTGTTTCCTTTTCTTATAGAAGAACAGCAAAAACAACAACACCAACAAGAACAATAGAATCATGAAAGTTCTTTTTGCATTAAGCAAACGATATGTAATCATGTGCAAACAATAGAATTTTAAAAAGTTTCTTGTTTTAAGGGCGAAGAAGGGAGGGAGGGGTTATGTGTTAAATAAAATTTTGATTTAACTTATTTCCTAAAATTTTAGGTTATAAAGAGAGACACGTCTCTGTTCTTCTGTTATGTCTCTTTTTTTGCCCTCCACCAGCACAAGTGATAAGGAGGGTATATTGACTTTATCATTACGTTTGTAATGCTAAGAAGGAATTATCTAAGACCCCGTTATGATGTGCGTTCCCAGTACGGAAAAGCGTTCCAAACCATATGCTCAGTAGAATTTCGTATCTTGTACGAACCTCCTCAGTTTTTTGCAGTCCACTACACTTAGCTGGGTTATGTCTGTTAAGGTGTCATCGATAAAGTATAAGGATCTCAGTGATGTTGAAACTGGGCAATAGCAAAGGAAATACTCCATTGTCTCAATGTCATGCCCGCATGCCCTACATTAATTGTCATCGGTCGCTCCAACACGTGTCCTGTGAAGACACCCATCATATTTCTTAAGACAAAAATCTGCGTTGTTACGGTGTCTGTTTTTGGCAAACTCGCATCCACAAAATTTGACAGAGCTCAATTAAATTTGACCTGACTATTTCTTATAGTCCTAAGATGTTTCCTATTTAAAACTAGCAACATTGGAGCAGTATGTTAAAAGATATAGGACGATATTTGAAGCAATCTCCAAGTTGAAGCAAAGAAGTTTCGTTGAATTGTCAATTATGTTGTTGGCCCACTCTCCTTAACAAAATTTTGCCAGATCTCAATGAAATTTGACCTGAATATTTGCTATAATCCGGAGAAGTTTCCTATATAAAATCAACAAAATCGGTTCAGTATATTAAAAGATATAGACCAATATCTCAAGCAACTTCTAAGTTCAAGCAAAGAACTTTCGTAAAATAGTCAATTGTTAATGAAATTAGAATGAAATTTTGCTATAAAATTCAGCTATATATTCTTCATTATCATTCCTAAAAATGATCAAAATCGGTTCAGTAGAAAAATCAGTTACAGCCAAAAATATAACTCATTTTATGACTCATTAAGTGTTCCTGTTAAGAAAAACTTTTCTATATCATACACGTCTGTGATGTACTAAACATAACGTATTTACTTCACCAACATTTTTGGTAGAGGGTATCAAAGATTCGTCATAGCCGAATATAGAATTCTTACTTGTTTTGTTTTCAAATCTATAACGTATGTTTTTGAATTCTTACTTGTGTTTGGAATAAAGTTTTCCATGCTTCATTACTTTGGTAAACTTAATAATAAAGTATATTTTAAAATACAACAACAATAACAACAATAACAACATCAGCAACAACAACAACAACAACAACAACAACAAAAAGAATAGAAAATATTTATGCATCAAAAATATTAACATTTTATAACTAAAGTGTTTGTTAAGTATTATCTCGCAAGGAAATGAGTTAAAATTTTGTTAAATAAAGAAAATGTATTGCATATGTTAAGGGTTTGTGCTAAAATTAGAATTTCATTATGATTATAAATTAATAAATGAAAAAAAGAGCTAAAAGAAAAAAACATTTAAATTAACTTAAACTGTCTTCTCTTTGCTAAATTGAAAAGAATAGAATTTAGAATAATTATAATTTATTCAGCTAAGAAAAATGTTGCTGAATTGTCTTAAAACCAACCAATATAAAGCAGCTGAATTAATCAATAACAGTGTAACCAATTAAAGAAAATTGTTTAAAATATTTAATATTAAGTATTATCCAGCTGAATCGATTGAAATTATTATTCAGCTAAGTAAAAACTTGCTTAATTTGTTTTAAATAAATTTATAATGAATACTAAACAGCTGAATTGCACAAAATATCATATTCAGCTAACAAACAATTAAATGAATTTATTTAAAACATTTCTCTCTTAAACGTTAAGTAGCTGAATCAACCACAAATAGTAATAAATTAAAGAATTTTTTTAAAACATTGTAATATTTACTATTATCCACCAGAATCGATTTAAACTAATATTCAGCTAAGTAAAAACTTGCTGAATTTGTTTTAAATCAATTAAAATTATTACTTAACAGCTGAATTACATAAAATATCATATTCAGCTAACAAACAATTATATGAATTTATTTAAGATAATTTTCTCTTAAATAAATATGGTATTCAGCTACCAAAAATGTAACTGAATTGATTTATTTTTTTATTGACTATTTAGCAGCTGAGTTAAGTAAAATTATTATGTTTATCAGGAGAATTAATCAAAATATTTTAAAATATGTGTTTTAAATATTTTATAGCTGAATTGACTGAAATTGTTGTTCAGCTAAGAAAAAATATAGCTGATTTCGTGAAATAAATATCTATAATAAATATAAAATAGCAAAAAATCATATTCAGCTAACAAAAATTTAGCTGAATTAATAAAAAATTATATTCAGCTAGCAAAAAATCTAGCTGAATTGGTTTTAAATCTTATTATTTTATAACACAATGTAAAAAATGTCTGTTATAACAAGATTTTTTATAATTTGTTAACATTAAATTACTTTCTATTGTTTGGTTTTCATAATTGAAGTAACAAACACACACATACATTGTTAAAAGAAAATAAACATTAATTTTGCACATTATAAATTATTACCATAATTTTCATTTAACGTGTATTTTTTCTCTTTCTCCCCACTGTTTATATTCCCACGAGTCATATAAATTCTTTTGTATTAATTTTTGTCATTTATATTAAAGAACGAACACTCACACAGCCACAAAAGCAGATCATAGGCTCTTCAGACTGCAACATATGTAAACATACACGTGTCATAAGAGCAGGCAGTAGAAAATACACAAAATATTGAGATGAATTAAAAGAGAATTATTCAAAGTATAGCATACTTATGGGCGTTTGTTAGACCAAATCAGCAAAATCATTTCTTTATTTTATAAAAAATGGAAAAAATCCATTTTCTTTATGTAATAAAAAAGTTGTTGCAATATGTGTATATTTTTCTGCTGCTCCTGCAGTTACTATTCCCGCTTCTGTTCCAGGATCATTATAATAAAGTATGGTCTTTGTGGCAAACTGTTGAAAATGTGGTGAAGCTTTATTTAACCGCAAACAAATAAGTTACAATTCAAACAACTTCCAATGGCAGCCATAACGATGAACGTTACAAAAGTTAAAACCGGAGAAACCGGAAATACCAGCATACACAAACACACACACACAAAAGTCACACAAAATAAAAAACCTCAAACGAGACAAACAAGAAAATAAAATTAAAAAAAAAGACAAAGCTGAAGGAAAAGCAGAAACCTCTACAAAGAGAGTTGGATAATACAACAACAACGGCAAAAAAACTATCAACCAAAAACAGAAAGTGAATAAAAAGTCAGCTGCAACAAAAAAAAAAAAAAATGGTGGCTAAGGAAACCAATATTTGTATGGAACAAAAGGACTTTTTGTTAACTTGTTGTGTTGAACTGAACGCAATGACTGCTGACTTTTTGGTTAAATGCAGTGGTTTTGGATTTACTTTATGGAACACAAGGTGATTTTTTTGTTGGTCTCTATAATTTTATTCTTTTTAATCACACACACATACACACAAAATTAAAAAAGAGCAAAAGAGTTTAAATAAATTTATAGAATTTTTAATTTTTAGCTTAAGAAATTTTCCTTTTGAAAAAACTCTACAGATTTTGATTTAGAACTAAAATAGAACTGAAGGGCAAAGCAAAATCGGATTCTCACCGAGGCAGGTGGTTCGTCAAAACGAAGGAAGGTGGTCAAAAAGACGGCCACTCCAAGACTTATCGCGGCTATTTCGAACCCAAATACAGCCTTTTAACGAAGACCATCTCATAGTGGCCTTGGCTACGCATCTCTCAGCCCTGTATCAACAGAATGGGGGTCAGGTGTTCGCTAATTAGACTGGACCGGCAACTCGTCTTAACATCAGTGAAGTTGACCGGGGATACATGCCAATCAAATGCCTTGACGAGTTCTCTAAGAGCAGGTAAAGACTTAAGTCTAAGCTAATCCAAGCCGAGGAAATCCCTATGAGAACGTGTGCAAGGATTTGATTACCAAAGATGGCGACCGAAGTTAAAAAAATGCTGGTTCAGAATCCCAGTATTCCTATGATGAATGGTCTATGATTCGGACGGAACAAGGAGAAGGGCATACACGTTTGGTACTCGCCATTACAGAATCCGTTTCAGCTGAACTGCAGAAGATGAGTTTCAAGCTGATCTTCGGTGTCCGTGAGGTTAAGGTTGGACTTCAGGGCAATACGACGACACAATGTTTCAGAAATCCAAGACGAACGAACTGATTCAAGTTTAACGGTATTGTGAAACATAAATTAGGGAAAATTCCAACTATCGAATGCTGTGATCAATCATTTGGCTAAGGAATTTGAAATTTCCCGCTCGCTAATGGAGGTTAGGAAAAGCTTCCCCTCCATGGTGGAACTCAGAACTAACTAGGATCGGCAGCCAAGTCGCGAGCCTATAATCAGCATCAGAATCTGAACTAGAACCTAAATTGGAATAAAAATATGAATTTGAACTAGAACAGAACTAAAAATGACTTAGAAATGAACAAGAACTGAACTAGAAATGAAGTGGACCTGAACTAGAACTGTTTTTTTGACTTTAAAAACCTGAACTAGAGTCTGAATTAGAATCTAAACTAGAATTTTAATAAGAATCTGAAATGGAAAAGAAACTTGAATAGGAACTGATCTAGAGTCTGCGCTAAAATCCAAACTAGAATCTGTAGTAGAATTTGAACCCGAACTGAACTGAACTAGAGTTGAATTAGAATATGTATTTGGATTTTAACTAAAAATTATTGCTAAATTTGACTTAAGCGGAATTGAAATTCTTTGAAAGGCAAATATTAATCAATAGAAACATGCTTTTTACAATTTCCCTCCACTCCTTCTTATCCTTCATTCTTTTTCATTTAGTAGAGGTATACAAAAATATATTTACCCTGAGGTATGATTGTTTAATTTCCAAATGTATGTGTTGATTGAACTTTTCAGAAAATGAGTTCGCAAAAATTCGAAAGTTTACTTTTTTACATCAAAAGAACTTTGGAGAAAAAAAGACATAAAAGTAGAAATTTTGGCAACAAAAAAACTATAATGAGGAAATTTAAAAACATGTGATAGCAAAGGAGAGAGAAAAAAAGAAATTATAGCATAATTTTGGGGGTTATATTAATGTTAAGGAAATTTTAAAAGCCTATGCTTGTGGGTTACAAAAAGAACAAATTCTAAAGCATATTTTCAGGTGTTTTTTTGTAATGGAAATTAAAAAACCCTTTTTTATGATAATTTGAAGCATTAAATAAACATTAGTATTTATTTAAAAGAATTCCTGATAAAAATTAAAAGAGAAAATAAAGGAAAACTGCCTCAAGCATAAAATTTGAAAACTAAACAAAACAATTTTGAAGTTTTTCTCTGAATTTTCTTACCCTTTTGTTGGAAACTTACCTAAGAAGAGAGAGGAAAAAAAGAAAAGAAAAGAATTAATATATTTTATTCAATAATATTTAATAAAAAAGCTTAAGAATATTCAATATTACTTATAATAATAAAGACTATTGTTATGGGAAAGTTCCCCTCTTCGAAAAAAAAAGAAACTTAAATCGTTTTGAAACGAGTCAAATGCATAAATTTAAATGATTTTCGTTATTAAATCTTATTCATTAAAGTGTTTTTCTTCTTAATGGTTGTATTTTTTGAAAGCTGTTAAGCATAGTGTTCCATATTTTCCCCCTTTTTCCATTATTCTCTAGACCAATTTGAATAACAAACACAATTTTTATATTAAGATTTAATAACCAGAAATGTTTTTTTCCGTAATCAGAGTTAAAGATGGAGAAGGAAAGGGGAAACAAAATTTACATAATATTTTCATATGGTTTTTTTACTTCTGCCAGAATAGAAAAAACATCTATAAAAAGGCGACAAAAGGTTTTGAATCTCATATTTAGAAGAAAAAGAAGAAAGAAAAAAAACACCCGGAACAATTTTTACAATTATGCATAAATAAAGACTCCTTCAGGCTAAATGCCCTTTTAAAACAACCCACATTTTGTTTTTTCTAAATCAGGAAAAAAAAACACTTTTTATTCTATTTTTCTTCTTAACTCTTCTTTTAAGTGCCTCAGAATAGACAGCTTGCAGTCAAATTAAAATCACATTAAATTTGCATATTTTTAAGCGTTTACAAAATATTCTTATTGCCAACACTCGTCCATTTACTCACACATACACACACACGTTTACATACTTGACTTTATTTCCTCAGCCAAATAAAAATGCAGAGACACGTTTTTTTCTCCCGTTCTCTTGATGGTTTAAACCAAAATAAACCTAAAACACAAACTTGTGGTTTTAGTTTTTAGCAAATTTTATAAAAGTTTCAGTAATTTTTTTGGATTCTTGTGAAAAGTGGGCAGGAAATATAGCAAATGTATTACAACACCAGCAGGAAATTTTCATTTGCCGCAAAGTGTTTATGAATATTTGATTGCACTGTTTTGTCTAAAAAGTTTTAATTAAATGAACAGATTTGGGAAATTTAAAGCAAAAGAAGGATAATATAAAAAAATCAACAGAAAACTGAAGAATTTCTTCTTCAGAGCTTTAGAATCTTATTAAAATTTAAAAAAAAATCGGTATAAGACTTTTTTAAAATCAGTATAAGAGTTTTAAGACTCGGTATAAGAGTTTCAAAATTTATCATAAGACCTCTTAAAATCAATATAAAACTTTATAAATTATTATTATACCTTTTAAACTCAGTATAAGACTATTTGAAATCAGTATAAGGTATTTTAAAATTATATAAGAACTTAAAATTCTCCACAAGAATTTAAAAACTAATCGTTATGAGAATTTTAAGATTTAGTACATGACCTTCTAAAACCAACATAATACTTTTCAAATAATATAATAACTATAAAACTCAGTATAAGACTTGTTAAAATTAACATGCATCATTTAAAAATAGTATAAGGGCTTTGGAACACTCTATAAGACTTTAAAAATTCAATCTCGGAGTTTTAGTAATAACTGGACGTTTTTTATTTAGTATACTATTTTTTAAAAACCAGTATAAGACTTTTCAAAATAGTATAAGAGTATTAAAATTCTGTGTAAGACGCTTCATAATTAATTTAGGATATTTCGTTAAATAAATACTAGTAAGAGATGTCAGAATAAATTTACAAAGTGTTACCAAGAAAAAGAGAATGAAGTACACCATTTTCATTTATCGGTATAAGACTTTTAAATTTTAGCATAAAACTACCAAAAATGCTAAATCTTTAAACCAACTTTTAGTTTAAAACTTTTAACTTAGACTTTTACGTCTTAGTATAAGACTTAAAAGTTTTATTTTTATACCTCTACACCTTTGTATAAGATTTCAAGCATAAGTATAAGACCAAGTAGAAGAATAAAAAATGTTATTAAGTATAACATTTTTAAATCTAATTCTGCTCTAGTTGAGATTCCTTTACAGATTATAGTTATAGTTTAGTTCCAATGTTGTTCTAAATCAGTTCTAGTTAAGTTTTAGTTCAATTCCAGTTAATTTCTAGTTTAGTTCAAGTTCAGTTATAGTTCAGTTCTAGTTTAGTTGTACTTCAGTTGTGGTACAATTTTAGTTAAGTTCTTGTTTTGTTTAATAGTTCAGTTCCACTTCAGTTTAAGTTCATTTCGAGTTCAGTTCCACTTTTGTTCTCATTCAGTTCCAGTTCAGTCCTAATTCAGTTCTAAGTCAGTTCCAGTTTAGTTCTAGTTCAATTCAGTTCAGTCAAATTCAGTTAAAGTTGTACCTTCCGTAGTCCAGTGTAGACCATTTTCAGTTTACTTAATGTTTTAATCAGTTTCTTATTTTATTACCCAAAAATCCGGAATCTTTATTTTACTTCATTTCTGTTTAACTTTAAGTCTCTTCACTCATTATAATATTGTCCCCAAACAATTACGTAAAGAAAACTTTATTTATGCCAAAACGAAATAATATTATAGTCTACTTAACGGCTCCCTTAGGTCAATATTTAATGAGTATAATAAAAACCATTGATCAACACCTTGTTTTCATATAAAAGACCTACATACCGGCACACAAACTAACAGAAATAAACAGAAAAATATATGAAAAAAGACACAATTACAGAAAAAAATACAATAAAAATAATAACAAACGGAAATAAAGGAAGAGAGAGGGAGAGAGAGAGGAGAAGAGAAGGTAGAAAAGCAGAATTAAAAAAAAAGAGGTTGGGGGAATTCCGAAACAATAAAAAGGTATGACCAAAACGAAATATAAATGTAACAGAAAGACAATTGCTTTGGTCATATGTATACAAGGATATGGAACCATACACACACAGCGTAGCATATATAACGGTATTTGTAGCATATAAAACATTTTGCCATAATAAAATTAAAAAAACTAAAATAATTGCTAAATTTTCAGCAATTGACAAAATAAAATAAACAAATAATAAATGTATGAGAATGCCATAAACTCCTAAAGGTAGACTATAAAAATTATTAAACAATTTTAATTCAGTTTATATCTCTCTCATTCAATTTTCTATGTAAAACAGAAAATGTGATAAAATTTTCTAATATTTAAATTGCTGAACAAATACCAACTACCAAATTGCATGTTAAATCCAACAAAAAGGCCTTAATGTATGCAATAGAAATGTTTTATTTAAAAAGCCTTAATATATGCAATGGAATATCGTTTTTTTTAATATGTATAAAGAATTTTTTATGCAAAAGCTTTTATTTTAAACTAAAACTACAAGATTTATGACCTCTAAACAGGTGAATTTATGTCTACAAAAAAAAAAAAGCGAAACAAACAACCACTATTTTTCGTATTTTCACAATATTTGCTACAAAATTAAAAACAAAATACAAACACAAACACTAACACATTTACACATTTTTATTTTGTATTCAACCAGGCGTATTAGAAATATAATAAAGTCCTTATTTTTCATAATATTTCTCTTCTTTTATTCTATTTCGCCTTTATGGGGTTTTATCGTACATAGCAATTTTTTTTGTTATTTTGAAAATTATAGTATATTTTTAGGCTGCCTGCCACCACACAAATGTTTTATTTGTAATTGTGTTTATTGTCGCCTTATATTTTGCTATTTACATTTAGAATATTATAATAATATTTCCTCTTATGTTGGCATTTTTATGTGGTTTCCATATGTTTAAATAGGACATTTTATACAAACACTAATACAAACACTTCATACACACAAATAAATGTCGCTGAATGAGGACAAATATTAAAAAAAACATGGATTTATGTATGATTTTTAATACATTAGAAAATTATTTGGAGCATATAGTTTTTGGTTACACAAACAATACAGCAAAAGTAGCTTAGAGAAATTATATGGAGGGAAAATATGAATAAAACTCTTTGAAAGAACTATTAATTAAGGCATATAAAATTACTCTTCTCTACAATAAAAGAGGTTGCTTTAATCTACTATTAAAATATATAATAATAGATTAAAATAGCATGACTACAACCCATAAAATCTACTATAATAGAGACTATAAACTAGTCTAAAGCCCAGACCATAAACTAATCTATAGTCCAGACCATAAACTAATCTATAATCTAGTCTATAGTCCGAGACTATAAACTAGTCTATAGTCCGAGACTATAAACTAGTCTATAGTCCGAGACTATAAACTAGTCTATAGTCCGAGACTATAAACTAGTCTATAGTCCGAGACTATAAACTAGTCTATAGTCCGAGACTATAAACTAGTCTATAGTCCGAGACTATAAACTAGTCTATAGTCCGAGACTATAAACTAGTCTATAGTCCGAGACTATAAACTAGTCTATAGTCCGAGACTATAAACTAGTCTATAGTCCGAGACTATAAACTAGTCTATAGTCCGAGACTATAAACTAGTCTATAGTCCGAGACTATAAACTAGTCTATAGTCCGAGACTATAAACTAGTCTATAGTCCGAGACTATAAACTAGTCTATAGTCCGAGACTATAAACTAGTCTATAGTCCGAGACTATAAACTAGTCTATAGTCCGAGACTATAAACTAGTCTATAGTCCGAGACTATAAACTAGTCTATAGTCCGAGACTATAAACTAGTCTATAGTCCGAGACTATAAACTAGTCTATAGTCCGAGACTATAAACTAGTCTATAGTCCGAGACTATAAACTAGTCTATAGTCCGAGACTATAAACTAGTCTATAGTCCGAGACTATAAACTAGTCTATAGTCCGAGACTATAAACTAGTCTATAGTCCGAGACTATAAACTAGTCTATAGTCCGAGACTATAAACTAGTCTATAGTCCGAGACTATAAACTAGTCTATAGTCCGAGACTATAAACTAGTCTATAGTCCGAGACTATAAACTAGTCTATAGTCCGAGACTATAAACTAGTCTATAGTCCGAGACTATAAACTAGTCTATAGTCCGAGACTATAAACTAGTCTATAGTCCGAGACTATAAACTAGTCTATAGTCCGAGACTATAAACTAGTCTATAGTCCGAGACTATAAACTAGTCTATAGTCCGAGACTATAAACTAGTCTATAGTCCGAGACTATAAACTAGTCTATAGTCCGAGACTATAAACTAGTCTATAGTCCGAGACTATAAACTAGTCTTATTAAAACTAGTCTATAGTCCGAGACTATAAACTAGTCTATTACACCAGACTATAAACTAGTCTATAGTCCAGACTATAAACTAGTCTTTAGTCCAGACTATAAACTAGTCTATAGTCCTAGACTATAAACTAGTCTTGCCGGAGAATATAAGCTATTTTAAGATAGAAAATATTATATTCCTTTTAACAAAATTATCTATTCTTATCATTATTTCTTTGTAGCAGAAAAAACATATTTTCAAGACATAAAAAGGTAGTGAACTTTTTCAAATCTTCCTATTGGAGTTTGCACATAACATTCGGGCTCTAATCAGCCATGAATCTTCATAGTTCGTATTAACTGGGAACCATCATAAAGTAACATTAAACATTCTGTCACCTGCATATTTTCCTCTAAACATTTTTCATGTAAACAGACGAAAAACGATATTTTTGGTCATCATTTATTACTGAGTATAACCCGGGATTGTTGGTGTTTGATGGTAATAGAAAAAGTAAAATAAAGGAACCAACACAACAAAGAGAATAAATACCAAAAAAAAAAACAACATATTACCGAAACCGCAGCATATGTTTAGGCGCGACTAGCTAAAAATAAATTACTTGCACACAAGCAAACAACTAACAAAATAACAGGAACGTTATATGTATGATAGTGAGTGTAAGCATGTGTGAGTATGCCGCTGTTTAGATAGAACCAATAACAACAACCAGTGTAACAGCAAATAAATGGTGAGATAATAGCAAATGCTTGAATACAACTGAACAAACAGAATAAGTAACGGATAACAGATAAAAACTCCAAAAAGAGAGAATAGAAAAAAAGAAGAAAAACAAACAAAAAACATCCTGGAAAAAGTGCATGAATGAATGCTTTTTACCGCAATGCTGGTCGCGTACTGTTTTTTTCCCACCTGCTTTTGTTCCTTCTTTTTTTTTTCTTATTTGTTTTTTGTCTCTCCCTACATAACCATGTATATATATATATGTATGTGTGTGTTTTGAACGAATACCTGGATAGTTTTCATTAGGTGCGCAATACATCTGTGGTTTAATACTAAGTTTATCTCTGTTCGTCTGTGTGTATGTGTGTGTTTCTGTGTTTTTAGAAAATTTTCCATTTTCTTTCACCCCAAAAGTGGTGCTCCAAAAGAAATTCTAATGCCTGAATAGTCTATGAAGTTGCATCATTTAAAAGCATTTTAGCGGCACATTCAATATGGTGAAGAGATAGAAAAAAAAGTGGCTCAAAATTGCCATTGAAGTTCATATATCAAGTTTTAAAACGCCTAAAGATCTACTTCACTTTTTAATTAAAAACAACAAAGAACACGCAAAGGAGACAAGACGAATAAATGCAACTAATGAAATTTTCAGAAGAGAAAGGTGAAATTAAAAATGGAAGACTCTTTTTGTTTGAGGAGGAAATAAACAGGATAATTAAAGAAAAATATTTTGGAGGCAAAAAAAGAAAATTAAAAAGAAAAGAATTATTGAAAGAATAATAATAATAATAATAATAATAATAATAATAATAATAATAATAATAATAATAATAAAGAAAGTAAAGAAAAAATAACGAACAAAGAAGTGAAATAGAAATGAAGTAGAACTGAAGTAGAAGTGATATAGAAATGTCATAGAGCTGAAGTAGAACTGAACTAGAAACGAACTAGAACTGAACTAGAACTGAAGTAGAACTTAACCAGAACTGAACTAGAAATATGATGAAGCAGAAGTGAACTAGAACCGAACTAGAATAGAATTAGAACTGATCTAGACCTGAACTAGAATTGAACTAAAACTAAAATAGTACTAAACTACATCCGAACTAGTACTAAACTAGAACATAAACTCTTTTATCCTTCATTTCACAATTCCTTTTTTGATCTTAAAAAGCGCAATATATAAAAATCCATTGAAAAATACATTTCAAAACAAAAAGCTTTTAAATCCCTTAAGATATGTTTTTGTTTAATGCTTAATAGGCAGCCTTGAAACAAGAATAAAAAGAAAATATATCATAAGAAAAATAAAATCAAGAGCAGAAGAGCAATATTTTGCCTTTGAAAACTTAAAGAAAACAAAAATTTAAATATTTTACAAATAAATTAAAGCAGAAACTCTGTTAACCAAACAATATTTAAGGTATTTTGAAGAAAAAAAAAGAAGTGAACAGAAACAATATTCTTTTAAACAAAATATTTTCCAAAAGACCAAAAATAAACCTCTGACACTTACAATCCTGTTCATATAAATCACAACGGAAATGAAAAGTTCAAAATGTTACACAACTAAAACAGCGTAACATAAGTACGCTTTATGATAAATGAGTGGGAGAGAGAGAGAGAGAAAGAAACATTAAAAATACTTCCTATAGTTATGCTACCAAAATAAAATTCAATGCTGCCTATATGTATGCTATAGAAAATAAACCAAACAAATAACAGGAGCTCGTTTTAAACTTACAATTGACATTTGCCAACAAGATCCGCTTTTGGGTGAAACGAAAAAATAAAAGTAAAAAGAAGCAACAACAACTTAAATGGCTGAAAGAAAAAGCCAAAGAACAGAGACACCAGGCACTTAGATTTGGTGGCAAGGAACGGTCTCCTACCCGCGGCCAAAATACCTTTAGTTCGGTATGACAACAATATGCCGGAAAAAAATTACACTTTCTCTTATTTTTCCTTTTTGTTGTTGTTTTTTTTTTTCTTTCCTGACATTATTGCCGGCTTGACAAAAATATTATGGGAAAACATTTGAAAAACTCGAAACAACAACAATAAAAACATTATAAAATCGCGACAATTTGGCATAAAGTTTTGTTTTGTTTGGCACAACTACATTCAGACCATTCATGCAAACACCAGCTCCACTAACAGCGAAAAGCAACAACAACAACAATATCAAACATTAACGCCATAAAATTGTAGAGTCAGCGTGCCGAAAAGTCATAAATCTTCTAACACGGCTGGTGGTCTCTACACTCTTTTTACAACAACAACAACAACAACAACAAAAGGAGGCATTCATTCAGCCAACAAATAAACCCCAGAGTCACCATTTTAACCACCTACTTTTTTTAACATCCACCTCCTCCAGCACTCGAGGCTCTAAGGCAATAAAACAAAATGAGCTTTAAAAATTAACATTGAAATACACAAAAATGCCTAAAATTCACAAATAATTTTCTCTATTTTTTTGAAAGAGAGAGAGCGAGAGAGGAAGAGGGAGAGAGAACGAGAGAGCGATAAATATTTACAGAATGAAAATTAAAATGAATTTGAAATTGTTTAAGCGAATAACCAAAACTCTAGTCCAGACTATAACCAAAACTATAGTCCAGACTATAAACAAAACTATAGTCCAGACTATAGACAAAACTCTAGTCCAGACTATAGACAAAACTCTAGTCCAGACTATAGACAAAACTCTAGTCCAGACTATAAACAAAACTATAGTCCAGACTGTAGACAAAACTATAGTCCAGACTATAGACAAAACTCTAGTCCAGACTATAGACACAACTATAGTCCAGACTGTAGACAAAACTATAGTCCAGACTATAGACAAAACTATAGTCCAGACTATAGACAAAACTATAGTCCAGACTATAGACAAAACTATAGCCCAGACTATAGACAAAACTATAGTCCAGACTATAGACAAAACTATAGTCCAGACTATAGACAAAACTATAGTCCAGACTATAGACAAAACTATAGTCCAGACTATAGACAAAACTATAGTCCAGACTATAGACAAAACTATAGTCCAGACTATAGACAAAACTATAGTACAGACTATAGACAAAACTATAGTCCAGACTATAGACAAAACTCTAGTCCAGCCTGTAGACAAAACTATAGTCCAGACTATAGACAAAACTATAGTCCAGACTATAGACAAAACTATAGTCCAGACTATAGACAAAACTATAGTCCAGACTTAGAAACTATAGCCAGACTATGACAAAACTATAGTCCAGACTATAGACAAAACTATAGTCCAGACTATAGACAAAACTATAGTCCAGACTATAGACAAAACTATAGTCCAGACTATAGACAAAACTCTGAGTCCAGACTATAGACAAAACTCTAGTCCAGACTATAGACAAAACTATAGTCCAGACTATAGACAAAACTCTAGTCCAGACTATAGACAAAACTATAGTCCAGACTATAGACAAAACTATAGTCCAGACTATAGACAAAACTATAGTCCAGACTATAGACAAAACTATAGTCCAGACTATAGACAAAACTATAGTCCAGACTATAGACAAAACTATAGTCCAGACTATAGACAAAACTCTAGTCCAGACTGTAGACAAAACTCTAGTCCAGACTGTAGACAAAACTATAGTCCAGACTATAGACAAAACTCTAGTCCAGACTATAGACAAAACTCTAGTCCAGACTGTAGACAAAACTATAGTCCAGACTATAGACAAACTCTAGTCCAGACTATAGACAAACTATAGTCCAGACTATAGACAAAACTATAGTCCAGACTATAGACAAAACTATAGTCCAGACTATAGACAAAACTATAGTCCAGGACTATAGACAAAAACTATAGTCCAGACTATAGACAAAACTATAGTCCAGACTATAGACAAAACTATAGTCCAGACTATAGACAAAACTATAGTCCAGACTATAGACAAAACTATAGTCCAGACTATAGACAAAACTATAGTCCAGACTATAGACAAAACTATAGTCCAGACTATAGACAAAACTATAGTCCAGACTAAGACAAAACTATAGTCCAGACTATAGACAAAACTATAGTCCAGACTATAGACAAAACTATAGTCCAGACTATAGACAAAACTATAGTCCAGACTATAGACAAAACTATAGTCCAGACTATAGACAAAACTATAGTCCAGACTATAGACAAAACTATAGTCCAGACTATAGACAAACTATAGTCAGACTATAGACAAACTATAGTCCAGACTATAGACAAAACTATAGTCCAGACTATGGACAAAACTATAGTCCAGACTATAGTCCAGACTATAGACAAAACTATAGTCCAGACTATAGTCCAGACTATAGACAAAACTATAGTCCAGACTATAGTCCAGACTATAGACAAAACTATAGTCCAGACTATAGTCCAGACTATAGACAAAACTATAGTCCAGACTATAGTCCAGACTATAGACAAAACTATAGTCCAGACTATAGTCCAGACTATAGACAAAACTATAGTCCAGACTATAGTCCAGACTATAGACAAAACTATAGTCCAGACTATAGTCCAGACTATAGACAAAACTATAGTCCAGACTATAGACAAAACTATAGTCCAGACTATAGACAAAACTATAGTCCAGACTATAGACAAAACTATAGTCCAGACTATAGACAAAACTATAGTCCAGACTATAGACAAAACTATAGTCCAGACTATAGACAAAACTATAGTCCAGACTATAGACAAAACTATAGTCCAGACTAACAGACAAAACTCTAGTCCATACTATAGACAAAACTCTAGTCCATACTATAGACAAAACTCTAGTCCATACTATAGACAAAACTCTAGTCCATACTATAGACAAAACTCTAGTCCATACTATAGACAAAACTCTAGTCCATACTATAGACAAAACTCTAGTCCATACTATAGACAAAACTCTAGTCCATACTATAGACAAAACTCTAGTCCAGATTATAGACAAAACTATAGTCCAGATTATAGACAAAACTCTAGTCCAGACTAAAGAATCATCTATACTTCAGGGTATAGCCTAAACCATAGACTGAGTTATGGTATGCACTACAGATCTGTTCAGGCTCAGTTATACTTCAGTTCCAGTTCAGCTCAGCTCAAATATTTTATTTTTCC
The DNA here is from genome assembly GCA_004302925.2 of Cochliomyia hominivorax. NCBI lineage: Eukaryota > Metazoa > Arthropoda > Insecta > Diptera > Calliphoridae > Cochliomyia > Cochliomyia hominivorax. The sequence continues at coordinate 85,257,798 of PYHX02000495.1, read as the reverse complement.
TTAAAGAATTTAAAATTCTTTTTCTATTTATTTTTTGTTCTTCTTTGTTCCTTTTGTTTTCATTTCGCTTCAATCATTAATCATTTCACTTGGTTCCATCTATTTATTTTCATGAAATTTCTAATATTTAACTAACAAACCTTTTTTCAGATTTTTCTTTTTGTTATTTTTGTAGTCCCTTCATCGCTGCTCTCCCTCAGAGTCAATATGAAATATTATTTTTGGAATTTAGTGGTTTGTTTCCTGTTAAAATAACAAGGTGTAGTTTTTAGGTGAGTTTTTTTCTTTTTCATTTTCTTTTTCTTCTTTTACTTTTTGATTCATATTTTCAACAAACTAGACGGCTTGACGCCAGAATGTATAGAAAAAAAAAACACAAGGGCAAATTTTGGGTAGTTTTTTTTTTTGGAAAGAGGCAATGAATTGTATTTATGAATTATGAGAAAGTTTTTGGAGATTTGAGAGGGGGAGGAATTAAGAGGAGAAATGTAGTTAAAGTTTGAAAAAGAGAGAAATTGAAGTTGAGTGAAAATTTAAAGCAGACTTTGAGGAGTTTTAAGAAAAAATTGAAATTAAAATTTTAAATAGCATAGTTTTTAGGGAGTATAGTTTAAACATTTAAAGGGTTTTCCCAAAAATATTTAAAGCATAGTTTGGGGGGCTAAAATGAAGTATTAAATTGGCAGATCAAAGCCTACTTTAA
>PYHX02000495.1:85226127-85256995 GCA_004302925.2 Cochliomyia hominivorax | reverse complement strand
TAGGTGGGACTCTCCCTATTATAGTTCCTAAGATATTCGGCAATAAGTATTTGCTCTGTTTAGGTGGTAGTCCTCCTACCCTCAGTCCTATCCGTCCTACGTTTTACCAGTAAAACAGTTCCTGAGAAAGTCGTTGGTGCCATATTTGAGAATTCTCGCTGTTATAGTTTTTTTTAGATATTCCGTAGCCAATATTCGCTTTACCACCCTTAGTCTTTCTCCCCCTGTTTCTTATCAGCCCTACGTTTCGTCCAGTACAACAGCTCCTTGAGAATTTTTTGGGACCAAAGTTGAGAACTCTTGCTGTTGAAGATTTCAATAATTAATATTTGCTTTGTAGGGGAGGTACTTCTCCCGCTGGTCCAATCAGAAGTTTTTATATCCTTTGATACTTTTGGGTAAATTGGGATCATACATACATACATACATACATACATACATACATACATACATACATACATACATACATACATACATACATTCATACATATATACATTTTTAACACAACCCAACTTAGTCCAGCAAAAGTTGGCGAATCATTCAAAACTCTTTGTCAAACTGTTTCCAATGTAGAACTTCTCCCTTAATAGACGATCTGGTTCAGGTAGAAGCAATGGTCCACCGGATGATTCTAAAGTCAAAAAAGTAGCATTTTCAAAAGAGCAACCAACACATTCAGTAGGAAAGCAGTGCGGTTAGCTCAGTTTGCTGAGGTTTAAGGTTCCTGCAAAAAATTTCCGAGGTCAAAAACAGAGCACGGAAATTGATGTCAAGTCTTCTAAAAAAAACTTGACATCAGATGACAAAACGGGCGATCAGGCAGATTTAATGCAACTTCCAGGTCAGAAATGTTATGTTCCTGCTGCCGAGGGAATGTGAAAGAAAGGTTAAGACCTAAAATCGGTTAGAATTTCCCAAGAAGTTCTTGTATGGCAAGCAATATGCAGTAGCGGCAAAGGAAGATAATACTTTCATAAGACTTCATAATGTATCCACTCAATTTTGGCTTGACTTCGTATCCTATTTAATTATGTAGTATTGCACGGAGAATAGCAAATACTCCATACTGGCCAGAGCTAGGGCCAGTGGTTGAAGAGTTGAAGAGCACAAGGACTACCTTGTCAAGCAAAGTGACAGAAAGCATTATGAAAACGTTAATGGGAGATTTTTTTAACAAACATGTGTGTTAAGAATTTTTCGATCTAACTACTTAGTTCATTTCTATATCAAATCTAGTTCAAGTAATTCTTTTTTATTCTATGATTTCAAGTCATAAATTTGCACAATTACAGAGTTTATGTATTGTTTTATAATGGTGCGTATGATTAATATTAATTAATTAGTGAAAATACTCAATTAGCGATATCTGCGTTATTATTGGCGATAAGTACATTTTTAAAACTGCAAATAAAAGCTGAGAAATTCAGCTATAAAAGTTTTATAAATTCAATACTCATTCAAGTTGTAAACATACGAAAATTATTAAACAAATTGAAAAATTTAAATTTTAAGAATGAAAAAATTATTTTTTTATTTAATGATTTTGCGATTTTGTGAATATATCGCATTTTTTCTATAATACTTGTCTATATATTTTATAGCATTTTCTAAGTAGTCTGCTGTCTTTTCGAAGTGAACAAATTATGTGATTTTTTCTCAACTTTATGCGATTTCAAAAATTTCCCTCTTTTTGTTATTTAAATTGTTTGATAAATTTTATACGTTTTGAAAACTTTTCACATTTTTTTTTGATAGAAATTTTTGTTGTTGTTGTTGTTGCTGTTGCTATAGAAAACTGATCAAATTACACTTAGTTTCTGATGGCAATAGATGATTTAGGATTATGTTTATAACAAGTAATTTAAAAAGTTTGAACAAAAAATACGCACATACAGCAAATATTTTCGTACTTTTTTTTAACAAAGAGTTTTTTGCTATTGAAAAGACAACAAAGTTGTTCAGTTTCTTTGAGAGCATATAAAAGAGAGAGAGGGAGTGAAAAGGGGATGATGATATGTGTTATGAAAATCTTAGAATCTGGTGTTATTTTTTCTGGGGGGGGTTTCAGCTGTTTCTTATGATTGATTTTGTAGCATTAACTTAATGAATTTATTTTTTTACTCTTCAAATACAGAAAAAAAGAATTTTGTTAATAATTTTATTATGATATTTTTCGTCTTCTTTTGGTTATAAATTATGAGTTTATGATTGATTTCAATCATAAATTAAATATGTATAAGAGTTATGAAAGTTTTCTTTGGCAGCTGCTGAATTGTTGGTTATATTACAGTTGTTTTCATAATAAAGTCATAAAAATAAATTAGTTTCATTTGGCTTATGAAGGGGTATGATAAAGAAGAAGACATTTTTTAAAAAGACTTTTAACTCAATAAAAATGAAAGTTTCTATATAAATTTTATAAATAAAATAAACAAAATTTTGTTACCATTTGTTTGTAGAAAAATTTTGTTAATAGAAAGATATAAATAATTGTTTTTGGTATTTTTAATTAAAATGCTGAAATCTTAGCTTTTCTAAGCCATTTGAATGAAGTTTCTAGCGGTACTCTATCAAAAGTTGTACATAATTTTCCATGATAAGCTCAAAATTAATATCAATCATACGTCATGTATGTTTAATTTTATAAATAAATTGTTAAACTGAACTAAAGTAGAACTGATGTAGGAATAAACTGGAATGGGTTTAGAACTAAACTAGAACTGAACTGAACTGTATAAGAAATAAACTGGAACTAGAACTAAACTAGAATTGAATTAAAACTCAACTGGAACTGAAATAGAACTAAAATAGAACTGAACTAGAACTAAAATAGAACTGAACTAAACTGAACTAGAACTGAACTAAAACTGAAATAGAATTGAACATGAACTGAACTAAACTAGAACTGAACTACAACAGTTTTAGAAGTGAACTAGAACTGAAACTGAACTACATCTGACCGAGAACTGAATTAGAACTGAACTAAAATTCCACTAGAACTGAAAAAGAACTGAACTAAAAACTGAACTAGAACTGAAATAGAACTGTACTAAAACTGAAATAGAACTGAACTAAAACTGAACTAAAACTGAACTATAACTGTACTAGAACTGAAATAGAACTGAGCTAAAACTGAACTAAAACTGAACTATAACTGTACTAGAACTGAAATAAAACTGAGCTAAAACTAAACTAAAACTGAACTAAAATTGAAATAGAACTGAACTAGAACTGAAATAGAACTGTAGTAGAACTGAACCAGAATTGAACTTAAACTGAACTAAAACTGAACTAAAAATAAACATGAATTGGAACTGAACTTCTAGTTCATCATTTAATTAATTCTTTATTATAAATCTCTGATTTCTTACATACAATTAAAGAAAAAAATTGGACATTTTGTTTTTATCTAAAGACTAAAGATAAAAAACAGAAATACTTTGTATTTTTACTTATTTTCCATTATTTCCTGATGTCATAGCTTTATTTTGCCGTTTAAATGGACTTTCTAACTGTTCTCTATCAAAAGTTATACTATGATTACTATTTGTGTCTCATAATTAATATTAATCATACGTTACGTGTGTTAAGTAAAGAAAATATTTAATAATGACCAAACTATTTATTTAGCCTATTTGAAACTTGGCATATTTATAAAGCTTTAAATAAGCTTTCCGCTGTTTAGTTTTTAAAAAATGTAATTTAAGTTTTTCATTGAAATTTGTATCCCTAAATTAAGTTAACAATTTAATTTTCTCTGTATTTTTTATTCCCAGTAAATTATTTTGAAAAAAAAAAAATCACACAAAAATTAATTAACTGTCAATTTCGCTAAAGATCCACTTTAAAACTCTCACCACTTTATAGCTTTTCATGTTCACATACTGCTACATACATTTATACAAACTTTTTTTAACTATTTTTTTTTTAACTTTCTCTCTTGTAAATCATGTTTTTTATAAAATTTTTTGCTTTAGATGTTTGAAAATAAATTGCATTTTATATATATTTTAACTTTAGCAACAGATAATTAATTATTTCCTTAACTTGAAGTATGTTTTTTTTGTATGATTTTCTATTAAAAAAATTAAATTCAGTTAAAACGTCAAATGCAGTTTTGAACTGGAAAAATGAAAATGAAGTAAATAATGAGAAGTGCAGTAGGAAAAATGCGAAATAAATGAAGTAAATATTAATTGAAATGTCTGTTTAGAACAACTGCAACAAATGAGAGAAAAATATAAAAATAAAAATCTGATTTTATATATTTTTTCCTTAAACCCTCTTGAAGGGACTTAGAAATTGAATTGTTCTGAAAATTTTTTATTGTATGGAAAGCTTATTTGTTGCTTTAATCGAATACTAATTTTAGTTTTAATCGCTTTTGTAGAAACAAAGTTATTAAGTAATAACTTTTGTGACCAATGTTGCGTATGATTGATATTAATTATTGGCATTTTTGACAAATTCAACTATAACTTTGGTTTTAAGCAACATAATTTGACTTTTTTAATAGAATAGAAAGCTAACAAATTAAGCTTTAAAATCATAAAGCCAAAGACTTCAAATTTCCTTTGCTCTTAGAAAATTTTAAATTCATACTAAAAAATTTGAAAATTAATTTTAAAGGACCCTCCTGAAGTTCTGAATGTAAGATGAGCTGTTCTAAAAAATTTGTCATTATTTCAATAGCTTATTTAGTGCTTTAATCGAATATAAATTTTTGGTTTTAATCGCTTTTGTAGAAACAAAGTTATTAAGTAATAACTTTTGTGACCAATGTTGCGTATGATTGATATTAATTATTGGCATTTTTTATAAATTTAACTATAACTTTGTTTTTAATAAACATAATTTGACTTTTTTTAATAGAATAGAAAGCTAACAAATTAAGCTTTAAAATCATAAAGCCAAAGACCTCAAATTTCGTTTACACTTAGAAAATTTTAACCTCAAACTTATTATTATTTTTTTTTTTTTTAATTTTTTTTGAATTCCTTAATTTTGTTTAAATTTTATCTCCATTTCAAGCAGCATTTTTTTTCCTGATCAATTTAATTCCCATGAAATTCATTTAAAGATTTTTTTCTATATTTTTTCTTATTCATTTTCCTCAGCAAAAAAGAAAAACTTCACAGATTTTGTTAACTACTATTGAACTTTAATATTCGCAAAAACTAAAGTTTAAAGTGCTTTCTCTTGGCCAGTAAAGTATAGCAAAAGAGACATAATAACAACATGTATTAGACATTTTTTGCCATCTTAATAGCTAAAGTTTCCTTTCATTTGCTGTTTGTAGAGTTTGTATTTTCTTCTATCTCTCTTAAGTTTATGTGTGTCTTTTTGTATTTTTCTATATTTATAAAGCATACTTTAGAGAGTTAAAACTTGATGTTAAGCTGGTTGCAAAAAGGAGTAACCCCACAGAACGCGCAATATTTTCCTGTGCACTTTTGCACTTTTTCCTCCAGAAAAAATTTAGCATTTTTTTCTCTTCATTTTGAAAAAAAGTAAGAACATGAAATCAAAGTCAATAAACTTTAATCAAGAAAGTGTGGCTAAAATGTAGCAACAACAAATAAAAAAGTTTAGAATGAAAAATATTATAAAAATTAAGTTTTGAGAAAACCTAAATATAAAACGAAATAAGGTGAGAGTTTAAAGAAGAAAACTTCTACATAAAGAGGAAGCAAAAAGAAAATTAAAAGACTTAGGAATGAAAAAAAATGAAGAAATAAATTAAAGGACTTTAGAATGAAATTAACTGCAAAACTTTAACAAAAAATCATAATAAAAATTTCTAATTTTATGAAATTTTTTTTCTCATATAAAGATTTTTAGGGTAAAATTTGGTTTTAGAGTTTTATTTTCTTTTAAGTTTAATCCCTAAAATGTTAGCTTTCCTTAGCCATTTAAATCTTTTTTCTAGCTTTTTCCTAACAAAAGTTATTAGTAATTTTCTATATTTACTCCATAATTAATATCACTCATACGTCATGTATAATTTTAATTTAAATTCATAAATAACTGCTAAACTATTTAATGAATTCCTATGAACTTGGCACAGGTATAAAGACTGAAATAAGCTTTAATATTAATTTTTTTCAATAAGCACAGTGGGCTTAAAAATAAAGATTTTATTAAAATAAAAAAATCTAAAAATTCTTAGCCCTGTTTATTTTAAACGTTAACTTCAGTCTTAAATTTTCTATTAATTTCCCCAATTTATTTACCAGCAAAAGCAACATTATTTTAAAAACATGCTGCATAACCCTAAGGCTTAATAAATATGTCTATAACAATAAAAAATAATTTTACAAAATGGTATTGAGTTGCATAACATTATAATACTTTGTAATTTAATTTAATATAAATATTTCATTTTAATAAAAATATATAAAATTCTGTATATTGAAAAAGAAATATTTAAAAAATATTTTGTTTAGCTTTTTTGTTCAGTTCCAGAAAATTTAATTAAAAGTAATATTTTTTTTTAAATTTACAAAAAAAAATATCCTCAATTAAAACAAGTTTTCATATCAAATATTTTACATAACATCAACACTGCAGTTAGATTTACAAGAGTATTAGAAAAAAACATATGTTAACATTTTGCAGCATACTTAAAGGATTTTGTTGAATTATTCTTAAAACTATAGAGAAATTTATTTTAGGATTTAATTGAAGTAATTTATTTTTTATTAAAACTAATTTCTTTTTTTAAATTTCTTTTCATTGCAGGTAAGAGATTGTCTCAATTTATTTAAATGTAAGTAAAGCCTAAAATTATGCAATTAAAATCAAAGTAAAAATAACCAGGATTTTAAAATTATATTAAAAATTAGTTCTAGTTCAGTTCTTTTTCAATTCTAGTTCTGTTTCTAGTTTAGTTCTATTTCAGTTCTTGTTCAGTTTTGGATCAGTTCTGATTCAACTCTAGTTCAGCTCCAGTTCTGTTCTAGATCAATTCTAGTTCAGTTTTAGTTCAACTCTCGTTCATTTCTAACTCTTTTTTATCCCAATTCATTTTATGAATAAAAGACCATTTTAAATTATCCATGTATAAATTCTATAATTAATTTTCTTGTCCGTTTTATGACCTCTCATTATTAGAAAGCCTAATTATAGGCAATAGTTTTTTTATAAATAAAACATTACATAAAACTAAATTAGTAAATAAAAATTAACACTCTATATGAAACTAAACTAATTTGTTGAATATTTTAGTAAATTACTTTACTAATGACTAGAATTTTGTGGTGAACATAAATAAAATCATATGAAAACCAAAATATCTACTCTGTTTATAGCTTCCACTTCCACTTCCCAGAATGAAACTGTTGGCCACAACAAACAATTTATGATGAAATGTCAACAACAATTATGAATTAATCAGCTGCGTAAAAAAATAATAGAAAAAACTTTATATAATACCTGGATTTTTATACAATAAATGTCTACATAAATGGCTGATATGAATATTGATACATTTCTGTTGTATACTTTTAGGTAATTAGGAAAAAGTTTGTTTTTGTCTGTATTCCACAATTGTTTATTTAATATGAGCAAAAATGTCACGTATTATTTTAATTATAATTTAATAAAATATTTAACGGCAACGAACAATACTAAAAGTAAATAGAAAATTAAATAAAATATACAATATGCAGGAAAATAAAGCATACATTCAGGGGCCAATGCAGGAAATTTAATATAAGCTAAATAAAAGTGGAATAAAACTAAATTATCAATTATTTATAAATTGTTTCGTTTAAATAACATTTAATCATTTCATATTTTATTAAATAACATGCTTTTAGGCGCTTAACAACAACGGTTTTACTTCCCCATTATTGTTCTCCCTTCTACAATTTTTTTTGTTTTTAAAACAGCACTGTTTTTTCCATTGACGTCATTGCAATTATGTAATATTTGGCATTTTCATTCGAGTGCTAAAATCTTTTGTAATTATTTTTCTACAGTCATTAATACAAAAGTTCTCCCCTTTTTAACAATAAAAACTAAACAAATTTATCAAAAATATTTGAATCTACTGAAAAGTATTTGCTATGATTATTTATAGCTCTTCAATAAAATAACTGCTTAAAAGTATGCTTTATTTTTTCTTAATTATTGTTATAATAACAAGGCAACTGTTTTTTTTTTTTAATTCAATGGCACCCGAAAGTATGCCATGGTTAAGTGATCATTTTTGTAATAGAAATAATGATTTAGGGAATTTTATTTGAAAACCAAAAAAAAAAAAAAAAAAAAAAAATAAAAATATCTTACACTTGAAAATTATTATTGTCAATGCTAGAGCTTTGGGCAATAATATTCAATGGAGCAGAAAATTTTCTATATAGAAGACTATAAACTAGTCTATGTAAATTAGCTTAAAGAATAGTCCTATATAGTCCATAGTCCAGACTATAAACTAATCCATAGTCCAGACTATAAACTAATCCATAGTCCAGACTATAAACTAGTCTATAGACGAGACTATAAACTAGTCTATAGACGAGACTATAAACTCGTCTATAGACGAGACTATAAACTCGTCTATAGACGAGACTATAAACTCGTCTATAGACGAGACTATAAACTCGTCTATAGACGAGACTATAAACTCGTCTATAGACGAGACTATAAACTCGTCTATAGACGAGACTATAAACTCGTCTATAGACGAGACTATAAACTCGTCTATAGACGAGACTATAAACTCGTCTATAGACGAGACTATAAACTCGTCTATAGACGAGACTATAAACTCGTCTATAGACGAGACTATAAACTCGTCTATAGACGAGACTATAAACTCGTCTATAGACGAGACTATAAACTCGTCTATAGACGAGACTATAAACTCGTCTATAGACGAGACTATAAACTCGTCTATAGACGAGACTATAAACTCGTCTATAGACGAGACTATAAACTCGTCTATAGACGAGACTATAAACTCGTCTATAGACGAGACTATAAACTCGTCTATAGACGAGACTATAAACTCGTCTATAGACGAGACTATAAACTCGTCTATAGACGAGACTATAAACTCGTCTATAGACGAGACTATAAACTCGTCTATAGACGAGACTATAAACTCGTCTATAGACGAGACTATAAACTCGTCTATAGACGAGACTATAAACTCGTCTATAGACGAGACTATAAACTCGTCTATAGACGAGACTATAAACTCGTCTATAGACGAGACTATAAACTCGTCTATAGACGAGACTATAAACTCGTCTATAGACGAGACTATAAACTCGTCTATAGACGAGACTATAAACTCGTCTATAGACGAGACTATAAACTCGTCTATAGACGAGACTATAAACTCGTCTATAGACGAGACTATAAACTCGTCTATAGACGAGACTATAAACTCGTCTATAGACGAGACTATAAACTCGTCTATAGACGAGACTATAAATTAGTCTATAGACGAGACTATAAACTAGAAAAACTGCCTAGTTGTGAACTTGTCTATAGTATAGCATGTAAACTTGGCTATATAGTCTATTGTTGGTGTTGTAATCTTCTTTGTTTTGACTATTTTTAGAATATGACATAGACTATGGTATGGACTAGTCGTAGTGTTAAGTTAATATGAAATAATAATTTCAAATTTCAGCATTTTGTTTTATTAAATTTCCAGAATTGCTGCCTACTTTTAGGTGTTAATTTTATTTTTAAAACTATTGTCTACTTAAAGGTGTTAATTTCACCATTTTATGGTACTTTTTAAGCAAAACGCCTTTAGTTGTGTTTGTTTGTTTTAGAAATATCTCCATGTATAACAATTTTATTAACTTGTTGACTTAGATTTTTTATATTCTCATTTATACAAAAGAAAGAAACTGTTGCCTACTTTAAGGTCTCGATTAATAATAAATAATATTTCCCTTTTGTCTTATAAAATAACTTTCTCTGCTTTTTTTGCAATTCTATTGTTAAAATCTTGTTATTTTAAGAATTCTTTTCTCTTCACATTTGAAAACTTGTTAAAAAACATTATTTTAAGTTAAAAACAATGAAGCAAGAAGAAGAGGAAAAATGAAAACAACAACATAACTTGACACCTTTAGAAAAAAAGTCTTCAAGTAAGTGTTTTACAACAAACACATGCTCTATGACATTTTTTCCTCTGGTTCATGTAATTCTTATTTACTCAGACAAACAAAAAAAGAAGAAGAGGAACTAGGGAAGTGAGGAAGAGGAAAATGAAGAACGTGTGTATGTAAGTATAGACAATAGTATAACGAGTGTGACTATGATACACAGGACTCCCGCAAAAGAAGTTTGTGTTGTAGTCTCGCTGTTATACTCCTTACTCTTCCTTCATCCTCTGTCTTAGTATCGTTTGTTATTGTTGTTGACAATAGTGCTATGAAAAAGAAAATAACATGTCAACACTTGTGTTTATGCGTTTCCGCTTTTTATAATGTCATTGACATGGATTTTTTCTAACTTCCTTTTGCTTTGAAACAACTATTGCGAAGTTGTTTTTCCACACATTTTTCTGCTTGAATTTTTTTTAAAAACACTTTTAAAGAAACATATAAGAAAATGAACGTGTATGTTAAATTTCCCTTGATCATTTATGTGCTATAAAATCGTAATTTAAAAAAATCTAATTTTTCTAACATACTTTTAGGATGTGTAAACAATTATTTCTTAAGTGGGTATAGAAAGCCTAAATATTTTGTTAAAGGGAATTTTTAGTCAATAGACTACGTCATAGTTTTCTCAATAGACTACTTTATAGGTAAGACTATATATAATTTTATTGTCTAAAGTATAGACTGATTCATAGTTCAAAATATAAACTTATTTATAGTTTTATATTTTGGACTATAGTGTCAGTATATAGTGTCAGCTATAGACTAGTTTATAGTGTGAGCTATGGACTAGTTTATAGCCTCAGCTATAGACTAGTTTATAGTGTCAGCTATAGACTAGTTTATTGTGTCAGCTATAGACTAGTTTATTGTGTCAGCTATAGACTAGTTTATTGTGTCAGCTATAGACTAGTTTATTGTGTCAGCTATAGACTAGTTTATTGTGTCAGCTATAGACTAGTTTATTGTGTCAGCTATAGACTAGTTTATTGTGTCAGCTATAGACTAGTTTATTGTGTCAGCTATAGACTAGTTTATTGTGTCAGCTATAGACTAGTTTATTGTTTCAGCTATAGACTAGTTTATTGTGTCAGCTATAGACTAGTTTATTGTGTCAGCTATAGACTAGTTTATTGTGTCAGCTATAGACTAGTTTATTGTGTCAGCTAAGACTAGTTTATTGGTCAGCTATAGACTAGTTTATTGTGTCAGCTATAGACTAGTTTATTGTGTCAGCTATAGACTAGTTTATTGTGTCAGCTATAGACTAGTTTATTGTGTCAGCTATAGACTAGTTTATTGTGTCAGCTATAGACTAGTTTATTGTGTCAGCTATAGACTAGTTTATTGTGTCAGCTATAGACTAGTTTATTGTGTCAGCTATAGACTAGTTTATTGTGTCAGCTATAGACTAGTTTATTGTGTCAGCTATAGACTAGTTTATTGTGTCAGCTATAGACTAGTTTATTGTGTCAGCTATAGACTAGTTTATTGTGTCAGCTATAGACTAGTTTATTGTGTCAGCTATAGACTAGTTTATTGTGTCAGCTATAGACTAGTTTATTGTGTCAGCTATAGACTAGTTTATTGTGTCAGCTATAGACTAGTTTATTGTGTCAGCTATAGACTAGTTTATTGTGTCAGCTATAGACTAGTTTATTGTGTCAGCTATAGACTAGTTTATTGTGTCAGCTATAGACTAGTTTATTGTGTCAGCTATAGACTAGTTTATTGTGTCAGCTATAGACTAGTTTATTGTGTCAGCTATAGACTAGTTTATTGTGTCAGCTATAGACTAGTTTATTGTGTCAGCTATAGACTAGTTTTATTGTGTCAGCTATAGACTAGTTTATTGTGTCAGCTATAGACTAGTTTATTGTGTCAGCTATAGACTAGTTTATTGTGTCAGCTATAGACTAGTTTATTGTGTCAGCTATAGACTAGTTTATTGTGTCAGCTATAGACTAGTTTATTGTGTCAGCTATAGACTAGTTTATTGTGTCAGCTATAGACTAGTTTATAGTGTCAGCTATAGACTAGTTTATAGTGTCAGCTATAGACTAGTTTATAGTGTCAGCTATAGACTAGTTTATAGTGTCAGCTATAGACTAGTTTATAGTGTCAGCTATAGACTAGTTTATTGTGTCAGCTATAGACTAGTTTATAGTGTCAGCTATAGACTAGTTTATAGTTTATTGCGTCAGCTATAGAGTTTGTAGTTTGTATTCTAAACTATGGACTAGTTCATAGTCTAAACTATAGTTCAGTTCTTTAATTTACCTTTAAACTAGTATAATGATTAAACTATGGACTAGATTAAAGTCTAAACTTGATTATATTTAGACTGGAATATGATCTTTTTTTATAGATTTGAATACAGTGTAAACTAAAGACTAATTAAATGTCCAAAATTTAGATTTGTTTGTAGTCTTAATAATAGACAAGTTTATAGTTCTAGTTCGGTTCCAATTCAGTTCTAGTTCAATTATAGTTCAGTTCTATTTTAGTTTTAGTGCAGTCAAACTTCAGTTTTAGTTTAGTTCTAGTTCAGTTTATCTTCCGTACCAGTTCAGTTGTAGCTCATTTCTAGTTCAGCTTTGTTCAGTTGCTTAGTTGAACTGGAATATAGGACTAAGCAGTTGGTCCTGATTAGCCCTATATTCCAGTTATGATTTAAAAAGTAGACTACTTTATAATCTATAATAGTTTATAGTCCGTAATATAGAATATTTTATAGATTGTTATATAGACTAGTGTATATTCTAAAATATAGACTATCTTGTTTATAGTCTGATCTGAAGTAGACCTGTAGACTAACTTATAGTCTGGTCAGTGAACTACATTATAGATTATTTCATAGTCTACCACCATACTTTAGCTTATATTTATTCTATTTTAATAGAATGGTTTATAATCTATAACTTGTCATCTATTCTGTACAATGTTCTACAAATTTCATGGCCTACTTTTAGGCTTAATATTTCTTTACATTTAAAGTATCTTGTTTATGTATTTTTTATTTAAAATTGAGGTTATTTTATAAATGAAATATCAGCCCACTTGTTCACCTTATGTAATTTTAGATCTCTTATAAGATTTATGGATTCCATAACAAGATATTAATTAATTAAAATAATGTTAAACAGATAACATAACCTACATAAATTTACCTTTGAAGCCATTTTTCAAATAGACAAAAATCTTGTAAATTAATTTATAAGATTTTGCTGTATAAATTATATTAAATTGTCTCTTTATTTTTCTCAAATTAAATTATTTTCCATATCATTTGCTTAAAACTTTAAAAATCATCGACATTTTGATTACAACCGTTTAATAAACAACAATTTTAAACATGATTGCATGTTAAGAGTCTCTCTCTCTCACTCTCTTTCATTCACTCATTGGGATTTTTTTTTTTCCTCAACGAAAATCCACTTATTCATTTGCAGGTTTTTGAACAGCAATAAAATTATACGTTAACAATAAACAAAATGAATACTTTAACATGCATATTTGTAGTTGTATGTGTGTAAGTATTACATATTAATAAACATGCTGACATTTAAGTTAACTTTACATATAACAACACTGTTTGCAATAAACAAAACATGTTTGTTCAAAAGGTATCAACTTCAAATGCATGCAAAATGCATGTAGAGTAAAAGATTTACATACGAGGTGCATTCGGGTGAGAGATAAGGAGAGTTTCTATGTACCAACCGAATGTGAAAAAGATTGGATAAATAGTTAACGAGTTATTGGGAATTGAAAAAGTATACGAACTTGGGCGTATGATTGATATTAATTATTGACCAATTTTCTATAAAAGTCTATAACTCGGGAAGGGTTCTAGCTAAATAAATTTTGTAAGCAGATTCAAAAAGTAAACATATTAAAGGTAATTTCTGCTTTTAACAGATTTTCCTTAACTCATTTTGATAGAACAATTTTTTCTCTCAAACTGAAATATTAAAAAAAAATCTTAAATTTTCTTCAACGAACTATTCTTTTTATTTAGTCATTATTTATTAATACTTTCAATATTTATTATTTAAACTACTCTACATCCATATTTGTATATTCTTTATTTTCTACTAAAGTTTTCATAATCACTGAACTATTAATGCTGTCAATAAATATTAATTTCTACCTTTAATACAACAACAATTTGCTGAACAATCTCTGTTATATATCAGAGATTTTCTTTATAGTTCTATAGCATAATTTCTACTCCTTTTGTTTCCTTAACTTTAGCCCAATGTTTATTAATTTATACAAAACAAAAGAGAGAGAGAGAGAAAACTTTAATTTACATTTGCACATGTAATGAATAGTCTTTGTGTGAGTTTGAGTGTGTATGTGTGATATTCCTGTTAATATCAAATTGTATGTACAAAATGTAAACCAAATATATACTCAATTATAGTAGTTACATATTTATAAGTCAGCAAATATTTTAATAATGTAGTCAGAAGTACAAAGTAGTCTCTAGCCATTGCAATAAAATAGTCTAGACTAGACTAGTCTATAGTTTCGACTGTAAACTAAAAAAAAGATTGTCTATAGTCCAGACTATAAAGTAGTTTTATATAATACCGACTGTAAGCTATTGTGCCGACTTTAAACTAGACTATATTTCCGACTGTAAATTAGCCTATAGTCCCGACTATATACCAGTCTATGAACTAGTCTATAGTCCAAATTATAAACTAGTCTAAAGATGAGGATACAGACTTGTCTATAATCCAGACTATAAAATTATTAAATCCAGATTATAAACTAATCTAGTTGAGACAATGAACTTGTCTCTAGTGGAGACTTTTTCTTCTAGACTATGAATTGGTCTTAAGCTAAAACTATAAACAACTTCATTGTTGAAATTATAAAATAAACTATAAACTGGTCTCAAATCCCAGTCTATAGTATAGACTATAAACTAGTCTATAGTGTAGACTATAAACAAGTCTACATCTGAGACATGAAACTAGTCTATAGTGTAGACTATAAACTAGTCTATAGTGTAGACTATAAACTAGTCTATAGTGTAGACTATAAACTAGTCTATAGTGTAGACTATAAACTAGTCTATAGTGTAGACTATAAACTAGTCTATAGTGTAGACTATAAACTAGTCTATAGTGTAGACTATAAACTAGTCTATAGTGTAGACTATAAACTAGTCTATAGTGTAGACTATAAACTAGTCTATAGTGTAGACTATAAACAAGTCTACATCTGAGACATGAAACTAGTCTATAGTGTAGACTATAAACTAGTCTATAGTGTAGACTATAAACTAGTCTATAGTGTAGACTATAAACTAGTCTATAGTGTAGACTATAAACTAGTCTATAGTGTAGACTATAAACTAGTCTATAGTGTAGACTATAAACTAGTCTATAGTGTAGACTATAAACTAGTCTATAGTGTAGACTATAAACTAGTCTATAGTGTAGACTATAAACTAGTCTATAGTGTAGACTATAAACTAGTCTATAGTGTAGACTATAAACTAGTCTATAGAGTAGACTAAAATATAAAATATAAAATAGTCTACAATTGAGACTGTAAACTAGTCAAGAGTTGAGACTATAAAGTGTTTTAAATTTGAGATTATTAACTGGTATAAAGTTGAGACAATATACAGTTGAGACTATAAACAAGTCTACAGGTGAGACATTAAACTAGTCTACAGTGGAAGCTATAAATTTTACTACAATTGGGACTGTTTATGCTCCAGACTGTAAACTAGTCTATAGTCCAGATTATAAAGTAGTCTATATTCCTTAATATCAACTAATCTATAGTCTTCTTTCTATTTAACTTGGTAGTCTTGATTTTATTATGTTTTAAACTGCTATTGTTTGCTGGGTTATTGTTTTATTTATCTCTTGTTATAAATTCATATTTATGTTTCTTGTATGTTGTGTGGTTTAAACAAACAAATGTAAACTGCTAGTTTCCCGTCATTGTTTTTCGGTTAATGATTATCTGTCAGCCTTTCTCTCTTTACATATAGTTGAAGTAAATTATTTAATATAGTTTTAGTTGTAAAATTTTAATCTATATAATTTATTTAACATGGACTTTAAGAAATTTCAAAGTGTTAAAAAATATTTTATAAAGATTTAAGTTTTTTTTTTTTTTTTTTTTTGAAAAATTAAATTTTAAAGACGAATATTCTGGTTGTGGTTTAAATAAAATTAGATTTACGTAATAATTTCAGATGCTTAAATATGTTGGCTTCTGGTTTTGATTTATAAAATTCTTTAATTATTATTATTTTGGTGATAGGAATTAATAATCCGAAAAAAGACAATAATTAATATTAATCATACGCTCTGATATTTTTAAAAAATAAAGTTTTGGTAAATGTTTAATAGCTGGGAAGTTATTAAAGGAAATTGAATGAAATTTTGGAGATTGAGAGGGGATAAATTAGGCTTTCAAAAGAGGTTATAAATGTATAACAGCTTGAACCTGAAGGCCCTATACAGTGGGTCAAAAAAAATATTTCACTTTAAAAATATTTTCGAAGAAAATTTTAACCTACTTTAAGGCTCTTAAAAAGATGTATTTCTAAGTTGTTTTCTTTCAATTTACATCTTAAGCCCTTTTGTAACATTACTAATCAGATTACTGAACAGAAAAAAAAACTAACAATCTATTGATTGTTTTTATTACAACTCTTAACAATTACATAACAGGAAGAGAAAATTGAGGATAAAACAAGAAAAAAATCCAAACTGTCATAAACAGACAAGATACCAATCATAGAACTAAACAAAGATATAGATTTGACAATAGAGTTAAAGCCCTAAACAAAAAACAACCAACAGATTTTAACTGACAATAGGCGGCTGAAGAAGAAGAAGAAAAAACAGGGACCTGAAAAAAATTCTAACAAATTTCTCTTTTTCTCTGTTAAACAAAAACACAAAAAAGGTATCAACAGAAAAGCAGAAAAAGAATGAAGCAAATCATGTTGATGTTTAGAAAATTGATTTTAAATAAATGGGAAAAATCAAAGACTACAAGACACATACCCCTCCCCACTCCCTTTATGGCAAATGATATTCCTGTTTGTTTTCATTTATTTTGTGAGATAAGGTTTAACAGGAAGTGAGTGTATGAGTGAGTGTGTGTGAGAAAAAATATAGAAAAAGTCATAAAAAAAAATAAAATTGAACAACAACATAAATGACATATTGAAAAGCTAAAAATAAAATGAAAAAGAAGCGGGGAGGAGATATGGCAATTGGCATTAAAAATACGTATAAAGGAAGTGATAACAAACTTGATGAAAGTGAACATTTGCCAAAAAATACTGTTTGTAACATAAATAAAACTTTAAGGTAGAAAAATTTTATGAAAAATTACTAAAAACCTTCAAAAAAACCCTTAAAATAGGCAACACTTTTTAAGCGTGATAAATTCTTATTTCAAAATCATTAAAACTTTAACTTTATTTTTATATTCAACATCCATATCAGACCTTAAATTCCAAAAAAGGATAAAATGCAGGCATCAACTCCTTAAAATAGGCAACACTTTTAAAACTTGAAAAACTCTTGTTCCAAAGCCATTAAAACTTTAATTTTATCTTAATATTTCTTACCTCAAAATACTTTCTTAATCTTCTTAGAAAAAAGATTTTATTTTCTAGGTTTCCTACCTTTCTTCTACTATTATTTATATTCTTCTTTATTCTCCTTTCTAACTTCTATATCAAATATGTCATCACTTTGTCTCACACAAAATAATTTATATTTTTCTTTTACTCTATAATTTTTAATATTTAATCTTGTTGTTCTATATTTCTTACCGGCTTTTATTTCAACATCTCCTTTTCTCTCATTTCCCCTTAAAGTATGCTAAGTTTTGTTTCTGTTTATTTACTCCCATAACTATAACTCAAAGTTAAAAGGTCATTTTGTCTTATGTCAGTTTAAGTAAAGTTTTCTTGTTGTTGTTCTTAAGTTTTTTTTTTTAATTTTCTCAGCTTTTAAAGAAAATATTTATTTTCCTCAGCTTTTTTTTCAATATTTTTATGACCAAAACTAAAACAAACATTTAGTAAATACAAAATACACCTGTGACTTCCATAAAACAAACAAGGAAAAAAATGAAACAAAAGAGGAAAAACAGAAAAGAAGAAAAATTTATGAAAGAAAAGAAAAATAAATAGAAAGTTAAAAATATTAAACAAAAAGATGGAATATGCAACTAGACTACAACCACTATATAGCAAAAAAAAGATAGTACAGATTATGGACTAAATTATAGTCTACACAATAGACTAAAATACAGTTCAGACCATAAACTAAACTATTGCCCAGACTAGTCTATAATCTGCTCTATAGAGTAGTCTAAAATCTGCTCTATAGACTAGTCTATAATCTGCTCTATAGACTAGTCTATAATCTGCTCTATTGACTAGTCTATAATCTGCTCTATAGACTAGTCTATAATCTGCTCTATTGACTAGTCTATAATCTGCTCTATAGACTAGTCTATAATCTGCTCTATTGACTAGTCCTATAATCTGCTCTATTGACTAGTCTATAATCTGCTCTATAGACTAGTCTATAATCTGCTCTATTGACTAGTCTATAATCTGCTCTATAGACTAGTCTATAATCTGCTCTATTGACTAGTCTATAATCTGCTCTATAGACTAGTCTATAATCTGCTCTATTGACTAGTCTATAATCTGCTCTATAGACTAGTCTATAATCTGCTCTATTGACTAGTCTATAATCTGCTCTATAGACTAGTCTATAATCTGCTCTATTGACTAGTCTATAATCTGCTCTATAGACTAGTCTATAATCTGCTCTATTGACTAGTCTATAATCTGCTCTATAGACTAGTCTATAATCTGCTCTATTGACTAGTCTATAATCTGCTCTATAGACTAGTCTATAATCTGCTCTATAGACTAGTCTATAATCTGCTCTATAGACTAGTCTATAATCTGCTCTATAGACTAGTCTATAATCCTGCTCTATAGACTAGTCTATAATCTGCTCTATAGACTAGTCTATAATCTGCTCTATAGACTAGTCTATAATCTGCTCTATAGACTAGTCTATAATCTGCTCTATAGACTAGTCTATAATCTGCTCTATAGACTAGTCTATAATCTGCTCTATAGACTAGTCTATAATCTGCTCTATAGACTAGTCTATAATCTGCTCTATAGACTAGTCTATAATCTGCTCTATAGACTAGTCTATAATCTGCTCTATAGACTAGTCTATAATCTGCTCTATAGACTAGTCTATAATCTGCTCTATAGACTAGTCTATAATCTGCTCTATAGACTAGTCTATAATCTGCTCTATAGACTAGTCTATAATCTGCTCTATAGACTAGTCTAATAATCTGCTCTATAGACTAGTCTATAATCTGCTCTATAGACTAGTCTATAATCTGCTCTATAGACTAGTCTATAATCTGCTCTATAGACTAGTCTATAATCTGCTCTATAGACTAGTCTATAATCTGCTCTATAGACTAGTCTATAATCTGCTCTATAGACTAGTCTATAATCTGCTCTATAGACTAGTCTATAATCTGCTCTATAGACTAGTCTACTGATCTATAGCTCTATGACTTAATTGTAGTTCCAACGCATGACTAGACCGCTGCAGTAATTTTTGCGGCATAATACTTTTTTAAGTTTATTTTTGTGATTCCTTTGTTTTAAAACCTTTTAGCAATTTTTGTACTTTTACGTTTAGCGATTTTGATTGACATTTTTAATGCGAAAATTTTGACAGGATTTCAAAGATGCTTTAAGTGTCTGAAAAAGACAAATATAAAGTTCAAAAAAACTTTATAGCTAAATGAACAATAATAGGTTTTGTCAAGCAAAGAAGAGTATAAAAATCATGAAGGAAATTAAAAAACGACCGTAATTAAAAAACATTTTTTATTTTAATTAAAATTACAACTTTAATACTAAAAATCATTGCAAGACTGTTAATGAATATTATTATTTTAATTTTAAATATATTTTTAGTTTATTTATTTCATTATTTATGCTCTCTATCAACTTAAAAACATTTCAACCACAATTACAAAAACCCATTTCCGTTTAAAAGTTTTACTTCCGTTTCTTTGTGTGTAGCGTGTTATTGTGTTTGTGTGAGAGCATGTAACTAGTTTCATTTACTACAGTTCATGTCATATTCTGAAAGCAACAAATTTTCGCTTCGATGACCAAACCAAAAACAAGAAAGAATTACCACAAAACAAATGGGGAGAAAGCAGGAAGGGGCTGTAATTGAGATCTGGCCTAATAGTCGAAATTTACTTACATTTTACTTTTTTGGCAACTTGAATACATTCCGACATTGGTTCGCTGTTTTAAGCTACAGAATCCTGTTGTCAAACTCCTGAAATAAATATAAAATGAAAAAAACAACAACATAAAAGTAAAACCAAAGAACATTAAAATATTATTTGGCCAGAGGCTAAATGGAGAAAATAGCTTGTTATTTTAAGGTACATTTCCATAGCAAAATTAGCAAAAACGAACACCAAAGAAAAACGAAAATATCTGTAACAAAAATTAATAATTAAAATATGTTTCGTACTGGAGGAAGATTAAAACAAAAACAAGCAAAAAAGCATTTCTCTTGGATGCAATCCCCCCCCCAGAAACTGACCAACATACACAGCCACCACCCATTTTTATTTTCATTTGCAAATGTTTCAAAAAAAAAAACTCAAAAATTCCTTTTTTAAAATTCATCTACAATTTAATACTTTTGTTGGAGTTTCAACGTAAATTGAAATAAACTTGCTATTTTGACCCCAAATAAATATGCTCCATAAACTATTCTTGGTTTCAGCAAATGTCCTTTTGCATTTAAAATAAATTGAAATTCAGGCCATAAATTAAGTATACGAAACAAACGAGGAATAAAATAAAAACAAATTTTATTTAATTCACTTTAAGCTGATTTGTGAGGCCAAAAATGTCCCCCAGAATAAATGAATGGAAATGAATGTCAAGCAAAGCAAAAATCATGGCCTACTTTAAGGAGCGAAGTTTCGAAGAGAAATAAAGAAACAAAAATAAAACTAAAATCATAGAAACTTAACTAAAGTTTAGTTTTTCGTCCTGTAGTACTGAATATAGTCTGTAGTTTAGGACTATAAACTAGACTAGTCTATAATACACTTTATAGACTAGTCTATAATACAGTTTATAGACTAGTCTATAATACAGTTTATAGACTAGTCTATAATACAGTTTATAAACTAGTCTATAATACAGTTTACAAACTAGTCTATAATACAGTTTATAGACTAGTGTATAATACAGTTTATAGACAAGTCTATAATACAGTTTATAGACTAGTCTATAATATAGTTATAGACTATATTATAGACTAGTCTATAATAGTTTATAGACTAGTCTATAATACAGTTTATAGACTAGTCTATAATACAGTTTATAGACTAGTCTATAATACAGTTTATAGACTAGTCTATAATACAGTTTATAAACTAGTCTATAATACAGTTTACAAACTAGTCTATAATACAGTTTATAGACTAGTGTATAATACAGTTTATAGACAAGTCTATAATACAGTTTATAGACTAGTCTATAATATAGTTATAGACTATATTATAGACTAGTCTATAATAGTTTATAGACTAGTCTATAATACAGTTTATAGACTAGTCTATAATACAGTTTATAGACTAGTCTATAATACAGTTTATAGACTAGTCTATAATACAGTTTATAAACTAGTCTATAATACAGTTTACAAACTAGTCTATAATACAGTTTATAGACTAGTGTATAATACAGTTTATAGACAAGTCTATAATACAGTTTATAGACTAGTCTATAATATAGTTATAGACTATATTATAGACTAGTCTATAATAGTTTATAGACTAGTCTATAATACAGTTTATAGACTAGTCTATAATACAGTTTATAGACTAGTCTATAATACAGTTTATAGACTAGTCTATAATACAGTTTATAGACTAGTCTATAATACAGTTTATAGACTAGTCTATAATACAGTTTATAGACTAGTCTATAATACAGTTTATAGACTAGTCTATAATACAGTTTATAGACTAGTCTAAAATACAGTTTATAGACTAGTCTATAATACAGTTTATAGACTAGTCTATAATACAGTTTATAGACTAGTCTATAATAATCTCTAGTCCAAGACTATAGAGTAATCTATACAATAGACTAGACTATAGGCAAATCTATAGTCCAGTCTAATCTTGTCTAGTCTAGACTAATTTATAGTCCAGACGATCGACTAATCTATAATCTAGACTATAGACTGCGGAGTAATACGATCAAGTTTTTAGCGCTGTCTTTAATCATCTGTGATTATGATTCTATCTTAAAAACCATCTGTATTTGATGTGCAAAATTAATTGCCTGCTTTTAGGCTTACTTTTTCTATTTATTAAATGTCAATCAATTTATATTCAATAATTATTATTATTAAATACCATAACCATAATAATATTTAATTTAGTTTATTATTAACTGCAATATATACATATGAATGTGTTTGCCACACACACACATAAATATATTAATAAAAGTATACAAAAAGTACGTGTGTATAAATATTACAAGTTAAAATAAGTTATAATTGAACACAATTTGTATTTTATTACTTTATATCAATAGTAAATTTATTTAAGTTGTTCCATAAAACTATCTATATCATGTTTTAACCAGATACATATTGTGTTTTAGATCTGTGTGAGTAAGTGAGTGAGTGTGTATGCATGCATGCGTTCATATGTGTGAGTGTGTAATATATATTTAATATTATTTGTATGTGCTGGTAAAAGATAAAATTATATTTATTTATTTGCTACATTTGTTGTTATTGTATTATTTATGGTCTTTTAAATAGAAAAATAAAATAGAAAACAAGAGAGAAACAGAGAGGAAGAGAGATATTACACTTTTTCTGTTGCCAAAGATGACCCGTTTCTTGTGAAAACAATTCTGTAGAAATTTTATTTTAAATATAAAGCAGAAATTTTGTTTGTGTGTGTGTGTGTGTTTAAGAATAAATACTTAAACAGGAAAATGTATATGTGTGTTTGTGTCTAATTTTTATGTTGCATTTGGTCACGTTTTCTAAGTTTCGTGTGGCATCACGTACTTCTGCTCAATTTAACAAAGTACGTAGGATGTGAAATGTAGTCAGTCATCAACTGAGGCAACCAGTTTCTACTTTTATTTCTAGATTTGTTGTTGTTCTTGTTGTTCTTGTCGCTATTGCAACAAAAGATTTGCTATGATACAACAATGAAACAATTGTTATGAGATCTTTTATATCATATATGCCATTTTTTTCTTGCTATAATACATAAGTATGTTTGTTTGTGTGTGTGTTTTTTATAAATTACGTTTGTTACCAGAAATAGAAAAATATAATATTGATTGTCAAAGTACATGTTAATAATAACACAAATAACAACAACAAATAAATTTGATATTGAAACAATTTGTTCAATTGTAACAAATATAATTTAATATAATCGATTATAACGGCAGAATAATTGTTTATAAATAATTATAAAACCTGTAACAATGAATTATAATACAATTACAAATTATTATTAAGGATTATAATACCATTATAATTGTTTATAATAAACCACAATTATAATTTATTATAGACCGTAAGGACACAATTTGTTCTGCTTCAATCAATTATAACTTTATCATTAATTAATATAATCTATTATAACACATCATAAATAAATTATAACAAAAATATAATTTGCTATTTCTCAATAAAAGAAAATCGATGGTTTTTTAAAACATTATAATAAAAATATAATTTATTTTGAATGGTTATAATAGATTATAATTATGTTATAATGTGTTATAATGTTTTATACCGCAATTAGTATACGTTGTAATTGATTATAACAGAATTATAATTTGTTATAATAGGCTATTATATAGTTATAAAGTATTATAATACATTATAACATAATATTTGTTAGTCACAATAGATTATTACATGATTATAACGTATTATTATAGATTATAATATATTTATAACATAGTACAATAATAAATAATAGCTCAATAATTGTTATTATAAATTATAATACAATTATAATTGAATTTAGCAAATTTATAACGCAAGTATAATTAGTTATAATGCATTTTAACTCAATTATAGTTTATTATAATAGATTATAATATTTGTATAATTATTACAAGGGAGCATAACTCAATTATAATTTATTATAATGAATGGTAAAAGATTTATAAATTGTTATAATAGGTTTTTGCGGTACTGTTATGTGCTATAATAAATTATAACACAATTATAATATAGTATAATAATTAATAATTGATTTAAAATTGTCATAATAAATTATAACACAATTATAATATGTTTTAGTACATTATTTCGTAATTATAATACGTTATAATGCATTTTTATTTATTATATTAGATTATAATTTGCTTTGATGTTTTCTGGCACTATTATAATTAATTGTTATATATTATAATTTAGTTATAATGTGTTATACTGACTTTAAAATTACTAATAATTTATTTAAAGCAATTTCTTTAAAACATTTAAGATTTCTTATTCTCCAACTCTTTAAATATAAATTTAATTATTTCATTTCCTTCAAACATAAAATACAACTGTTACTTTCGCATATTTATTTTTGTTTTCACAATATTGCGTTGTATATTTATTATTACCTCTCTAACCGGAAATAAGCAACAAAATATATAAAAGCATCCCTTTACCATCAGCATCGTAATCATCATCATCATCATAAGTAATATTTCATTCTTTTTACGTAAACGTAAATCAAATACAATTAACGTTAATTAAATCTACATCTAAAAAGGCATGACCATTAAATATCAACACATACACACACACACACACAGAGAAAGTAGTCGGAAAATAAGCCAACAACCACCATCGTAACAATCATCACCCAAAATAACCAAAAAACATTTATAAGTAATTATAATGCATTATAATACAGTTATAATAAGTATAACACATATATAATCAGTTATAGTATATTATAATTTGTTATAATGAGTTATAATTGTTTATTAAGAATTATAATTTGTTATAATGAATTAAAATACATTTAGCTTTAAATACAATGTTTTATAACACTATTTGTAAGTAATTATAATGCATTAAAATACAGTTATAATGCGTTATAATAAGTTATAACACATATATAATCAATTATAATATATTATAACTCAAATATATGGTGTTATAATATATTATAACAAATTTATAATTAATTTTAATGGACTATAAAACAGTTATTATTTGTTATAATGAGTTATAATTGATTATAAAGAATTATAATTTGTTATCATGAATTAAAATACTTTTAGCTTTAAATACAATGTTTTATAACACTATTTTTAAGTAATTATAATGCATTATAATACAGTTATAATACGTTATAATATGTTATAACACATATATAATCAATTATAATATATTATAACTCAAATATAATGTGTTATAATATATTATAACAAATTTATAATTTAATTTAATGGACTATAAAACATTTATAATTTGTTATTATGAGTTGTAATTGATTATAAAGAATTATAGTTTATCATGAATTAAAATACATTTAGCTTTAAATACATTGTTTTATAACACTATTTGTAAGTAATTATAATGCATTATAATACAGTTATAATACAGTTATAATACGTTATAATATGTTATAACAATATATAATCAATTATAATATATTATAACTCAAATATAATGTGTTATAATATATTTTAACAAATTTATAATGAAGTTTAATGGACTATAAAACAATTATTATTTGAATTATTATTAAAGAATTATAACGCAATTATAATTGATTTTAATGGTTTATAACTCCTTTATAATCTGTTATAATACCATTATAATTGTATTATAATACAATTATAAATTGTTATAATCCTTTTATGCTGAAATATAATTAACTTATTACATTATTTTATACACAGCGATTGTTATTTCCGTTTTTAATTCAATTATATTGAATTATTTCCAATTTATTTGATATAAATATTTTCTCTGTTTATTCAGGTGATATTTTTATAACCTTAAGCTCTCTTTTTCATTTTGGAAATTCTAAACTTTTGTTTTATAACTGATTTCTTTTGAAATCTTATTTATTTTTTTTTTTTGTTGATGTTGTGTAACAGATATCACTTTCCTTTATTTTCTTTTCGAATATTGTAAACTGAAATTACATTTGTAAGGCGTAAATTAAATAAATATTATTTGTTATTTGCCACCCTCCTCCTCCTCTTTCTGTCCTCTGGTTAGTAGCTTCAGGCATTCAATTTCAGTTCCTTTTTTTTTGTATTCTAAAATATACAAATTTTTATTCTTCGAAATCTTGGTCTGAGTTTCAAAAATGCGTAAATAAATTATGTGTTTTTTGTCTTTGTATTCTTTTGAAGTTCATTTTTTTTAAATTTGTATATCAAATAACGGTCGCTTAGTATAACAGTTATATTTCAAAAGGTATTTTACGTGTTATTGCAAATATGATGGAATTGATATATTTAATAAATTAAATGGTGGATGTTTCTGTGATTTTCTTTTAATTTCACTTTTTGGTTAGAGGGGGGAAATTTTTTTGGGGAAAAATATGATTTTAAGGGAAACTTTTTTTAATGATTTTAAAGATTTTTTAATTAAAGTTCTTTTTAGTTTATTTAGGAACTTCAAAACATTTTCATTTATTTTGTTTCGATTTTCATTTCTTGATGAATTAAAAATGTTTTTTTAAGTGTTTTTCTTTAAATGATTTTTAATTTCCATAAAACTCCGATTTTCATTGAGTTCTTGTCCCAGATCTCGAAAGAAACTTTAAGAAAAAATTCCCACAGTAGAGATTTTTCCAAATCCCTCTGACGCTGTCCGTTCCGACCCCCCTATTCGTTCATTACATTTACATTTTTGTCCAATAAACAGATCCTTGAGAAAGTGATTGGGACCAAATTTTGAGAACTTTCGCTGTTATAGTTCTTTAAATATACGATAACCTATATTTGCTTTGTTTGGGGGTACCCCCCTGGTCCTATCCGTCTTACATTTTGTCCAGTAAAGCGGATCCTTGAGCAAATGATTAGGGGCAAATTATGAGAACTCTCGCTATTATCGTTCTTTAGATATATGATAACCAATATTTGCTTCGTATGGGGGTACCCTTCCCCCTGGACCTACCCGTCCTACATTTTGCCCTGTAAAACAAATCCTTGATAAAGTGCAAATTTCAGCAGGGACCTAATTTGAAAACTCTCGCTTTTATAGTGCTGTAGATATTCGATAAACAATATTTGTTTTGTATGGGTTGTTCTCTTCCCCCTGGACTTAACCGTTCTAAATTTTGTCGAGTAAATACTGATTTGGATCAAACTCTTGCTGTTATAGTCCTTAAGATATTCCAAAATCAATGTTTGCCTAATAAATGTACCCCCCCCCATTTTCAGTATATTGAGATCTTTATGTGAAAATTTTAGCAATATATCAAACAAACACAAATTCATTTTATTTATATGACTAAAATTACCTCAAATCACTTTAATAATAACTTTAAAGCATACTTTTCGGCTGTTGTATTTGCTTTGCGTAGCGATTTTTCAGATATAATACTGTAACTTTTAAACCGTTATAGATATCTTAATAAGAGTTCACATGTTTAAAGCTGAGGTATTTGTGAATTAACTTGAAGATGTACAGATCCCTATCAGGCCAAGAGCGTAGTCGGTGTCCTTCCAAAGTTGGCCATCTGGGGTATGCGTTAACTACAAATCGATGTTTTGGAAATATTTCTTAAACTATTGAACTGTTAATGATATTCCAACGAAATTTCTTAAGGTTAGCATTCAAGTGTGGTGGAGTTGATCTAAAGCATTTCAAGTAATTATGTACTCTGGGTAAGAGTCGATAACTTTTCGAAGTTGGCCACCTGGGGTATGTTGATTTTTTTTTAATTCGCCAAAAGTTCATTAATGAATTGAGATGAAAGAAATTTTGCATATAGATAGACCTTGATTATCCCTATATATGTTACATTTACAGCTAAAGGTTATCTTTTATAGTTTCAGAGCTTTTCAAATCGAAAAAATGTACCTATTTTAGACTTGTTTTTTTATTTTATTATTTTTTCTTAATTTAACAGCATAATTATAGGACCTAAATTTTTAAATATGTATCGGATTCCCTATAATATTCTTAACATATTGCCGAAGTAAACATATAAATATAAGAATCCGATAAAAAGTTATATTAATCCGAAGTTCAAATTTTGAAAAATCAACATTTTTAGGATTTTTTTCTAAAAAGGTGGCATTTCTTTTTCACTGTTAAAAACATGTTTTTCTCTGAACTTTATAAGTTTTGCATTGTTATATGAAGAAATTTATATAAATAAAATGAACTTGGGGCAAAGATCTGACCACAAGCCCTATCCAAAGTTCATCACTTAAAAAAAAAATATTTAAATTTGTTTTGTTAAATTCTCAAATTGTAAATCTCGGAATCTTATTAAAAATATTCTCAACATATAGCTTCATATGTAAGTTAAACACTCAAAAGGTTTTCTGGCAGGACGTTACTTATAGTGACAGGATGATTATTTTAGTGAAAATATCCATTTTTTTAAATAGGCTTTATAAGGATTGGAATTTTGGGTATTTTGATATAAAAATTGGGAATCTTTTTTAATTTTCTGTTTCAAAGACAAGTTCATTTATATCGTATTCCAATTTCAAATAAGTAACTTTATTCATTGCCAGTTTATTTAAGTCGTAAATGTTATTTTGATTTTTAAGAAAATAACAAAATTAAAATTTAAGTTCTTCCTACATTTTTGACATAAATATCATTTGACTCAATTTTTCTTTTAAAATGAGGAATCCTTAAGTCCTAATGTTTAACATACGGTACCAAAAATGTTTTATAAGGATTTTATAATTTGGCTGAAATGAAGTTTTAACTTGACCTTTCTCCTGGTCAATTTAGTTATTTTTTAGTTAGATTTTAATTAGAAACGCCTTTCGTACACGGTTCTCTAACGCCTCCTAAAAGGCTTCGGGACTTATTCCTAAAAAGAAAAATCGGTTTTGGACACACTGTGCTGGTTATTAAGAATTTACCTCCTAAGAGAAGAGCATTTCATTCAGTTCCCCTCTAAAGTTTTTCGGGAGATTTTTTTTCGCTTCATTTTTTTCCAAAACAACCAACAAACAAATTCAAGCGAAAAAAAAATAAAATAAAAACAAAACAGAATGTAAACAGAGGAAATAAAAAATACTGTTATGTGCCGCACAAAGCTCATTTATAATTTATACTAAAGATGTGTTAGTGACTATATGAGTGAGAGCATAAAATAAGTAGTGAGAAGAGCAAAAACAACAAAAAAAATCAACAACATTTTTAAGCACATACAAGTACATGATAAATGCTCGGGCGTGTATAAGAATATGTGTGAATATATGTATATATGTGTGTGAGAAAATGTTTAGTAAAAGAAGATGAATAAATGTAGTGGTTTTATAGTTACTAGCAAACACACATACACACATATATATATATGTGATGGGAAACACTTAAATATGCTGGGCTGTATTATAAATAAACATTTTACTGTTAGTAAAAATAAAACTGAAAACACACTCATACACACACACACACACACACTCTCATGTTCTTTTAAATAAAAGTTAAGATTTGTTGAATGAATGAGAATTTGTTTGTGGTTGATTTGATTGCTTTATGCACCCTTTGAGTGGCCACATGAATTTGAAATCAGTATCACGTTTAACATAAGATTTCTTGGCATTTTATTTAGGGCTTTTTTTCTTTTCATCTTTTTCTTTGACTTTTCTTTTTCTTTAAAAAAATTTTAAAAATTTCCTTTTAAATTAAAACTTTTTTATAAAATTTCCTTAGAAGATTAACTAAAAAGCAAATTTTCTTTTGGTCTTTCATAGTTATCGAGATATAGAGATGCAAAGTTTTGGGTACGATTTAAATACTCTTGAAAAGATCTTTTAAACGCTATATAAAAATCGTATATTATTAACCCATTAAAAGTTGTGGCTCAGAACCATTTTCCTCCTTTCTGGATTAATAAAAACATAACAATATGGGTGTCATTTAAAAGCTCTTGGAAGAATCTTTTTAACGATATATAAAATACTTTATAACATTAACTCATTAAGAACCCTTTTCTTCGTTTCTTGATTAATAAATATATAACAATATGGGTATCATTAACCCATTAAAAGCCATCAAAATCAGTTGTGCCTCAGAACCATTTTTCTCGTTTCTTGATTAATAAAACGTAACAATATATCATTAACCCATGAATAAATTAATAACATAACAACATGGGTATCATTAACCCATTAAGGCACCAAAATCAGAACCATTTCTCTCGTTTCTTGAGGAAATATGGGTGTCATTTAAAAGCTCTTGGAATGATCTTTTTTTCGATATAATAATATATCTTATACCATTAACCCATTAACCACAAAAAACATTTGTATAATTTTTTTCTATGACTTGTTTTATAAAAATGCCAATATCTCGAAAATATATTTATATATGAATTATATTTATTATAACAATTTAAAGACCACATTTCAAGCTTTTATATGATACCCATA